>CM017439.1:54697824-54928897 GCA_007726485.1 Eragrostis curvula
GAATCTAGCGCGTTTGTCCTCCGATCCTGAAGGAAGCTCGCTCTTCTAGACCGAATGATCAATGCACAAATTTATGGATCGATCCTTGTATGTCTTAATTTAGTTACTGCTAGTTAATTCTGATTACGGCCAGGCAGGTCTAGCTCCAGTACATATATCATCCTGAGTCTAAGAAGCAGAGTGCGCAGAGAGGAGTGGTGGAGCACGTAGCATGGCAGAGAGCGCTGGCCGGGTAACCTCAACCGCATTGCTTCTCGCCGTCGTTCTCGCCGCGTTGGCGGCGACGTGCTTCTGCGCCGCGCCGCACGACGTCGTGACGGCTGGCCGCGGGACGTTCCTCCCGAGCAGCCGGTTCCTCGCCAGGGCGGCGGCGGTGACGATGAAGATGGGCGCCGGCGGCGCGTGCCGTGCGGGCGACGACCCGGCCGCCGCGTGCGCCGGCGGCGGGCGCTTCTTCAGGTGCTGCGGCCGCGCGTGCACCGACGTGCGCATCAGCGCGAGCAACTGCGGCGCGTGCGGAAAGCGGTGCGCGTTCGGGCAGCGGTGCTGTGCCGGTCGGTGCGTCGTGGTGGCCTACGACGCCGACAACTGCGGCGTGTGCGGCAGAGCCTGCGCCGCCGGGGTGCCGTGCACGTACGGCATGTGCGGCTACGCTTCTTAATCATTCCTGATTAGCCGCCCTGAGCTCGACGTCGGAGCATACATATGCATCTGATGGGGCGGTGCATGCACACTTTCTCATGTGCATGAACGCGGTTCGGTGACCCCGCCGTGCAACTACTGTGGTTGAGGTACATATACATCTCGTGTACCAAGGATTGCACGTCAATAGGGTGGTCCGTTGTTTTGCAGATGCTGTGACTGGACTCGATCCCTTGGGGGATGACCTGCCACATAGAAAGTTTATATATGCATTTTTCGCTATGGCCATCTTCTTTTTGACAAAGGTTCAAAATAACATACTATATATATGTGCTCTATTTGCTGTCAGTCAGTTTGTTTTCTGTTGGAAAGCTTGGAATAGTTGTCGTACCCTATTTTTGGAGCACTAGTGCTTACCGTATCAGTCCCTGGATCAGTAGCTGATACGACACTTTTACAGAATGTCATCTCAGAGTCATACTATTGATAATATTACCAAGTCTCATTACAAGCCTTTATATTACAAAAAGTCTTTTTACAATGGCCAAAAGCCTTATTACAACACGACACAAACACCAAAACTGAGCGTCACTGAGGACAGTGACACAACACTAGAACTACTGCAACGAAAGAATGAAGCGGGGTCCACTCTACAGGCAGACTTGCGCGCGGACGGAACCCTACTCATCATCGCCATCACCTTGGAAGTCATACTCGGGTTCTTCTTCTTCTGAATGATTGAGGCAAGAGTGAGTACATAAAGTACTCAACAAGTCCTAACACAGGGGTTAAAAGTATGCAAAGGGGGGGGGGGGGGGGGGGGGAAGTCAAGGATAAAGGCTGGGGTGTGAACATATCGGTCGAAAAGCCAATTTTTATGCAAGGATTATTTTGGAAAGCAAATCGGATTTTTTTTTGCAAAACTAAGTCAAGTAAGATTTTGATCTTAGTGGGGTTGGTTGGCCCTGGGGGAGATGCATCCATCCCGCCAGTTCCCAAGTTTTAACGCTGGCCGACAACCAGCACACGGCTCCAAACCGGTGTATTCCAAAACACACACGCTAAGGATAACCCACACAGAAAATCTAATCATTTGTGTGGCCATTGCTTTCGCAATTGTCCAATGCCGTGGAACACGGCTATCCGGATAGATTCAACACTCTGCAGAGATTGTGCATTTTACTCACAAGGTATACCAGCCTTCACCATCGTCATGGCTTAGACTGGCATACTATTGATCCCGTACCTACTTGGTGTCACCACGGCACCACCACGGAAAATCCACAACCAGGGGCATCCATTCACCATAGAAATAAGGGCCACAGGCCATCACCAACCGCCGGACGCTAACGCCAATCTCGTTAGGTCTTCTCTTGGCTTCCGCTGCGACTCTCGCCTCCTGGTGGGTACCGGGTGACACTATAGCAGGGTGTGGTTCCAAACCTTTCCCATACAAGGCATGTGGTTGCACGATGGGTGCTAGGCAAGGCGGAACATGAACCGGTCCTTATACGACCGAAACAGGCATCTTCAATAGCCAACCCCTGACAGGGGGTGGCGTCCCAGAGATAGCCTCCCCACTGAGGACTACCTCGCCTGTTCCCGCCAAATCATACCCCACTATGGGTTGCATATTATCACTGTTCCCACCCAAGTTCACATTTACCCACACCACCAAGCACACACACATTTTAACACAAAAACATGTGTAGCAAGATTAATTATATACACAGTGTAATGAAGTCCTAAATAGCATTTTCATCCAACATATCATTAAGAATTAATGATGTTGGGATCTAGGGTTAACAATGGAAACAGGGTATAAACAATATCAAGGCAAGGCAATCAACAATTACTTAGGACATACTAAGCATTTAAATTATTTATAAATATGATGCAAGTTTATTTGAAAATAAACTCTAAGTAGGATTATTTGCAAACATAGGCGCAATATGGTCAAGGGGGTTAGGACTTGCCTTCAAAGTCTTCTTCCTCTAGCCCTTCTTCGTAGTCGGGGTCCTCGTGCTCTTCCTCGAACGTTTGGTTATCTAACGATCAAAAGTAAATAAGCGAATAAACCTACCGCTTAACAATCAATTAAACAATCATTAAATAACTTAAAATCTAAATAAAAAGCAAATAGAGATGGTTTTGGTGTAGATGAAGAGACAAGGGCGTTAGAAGAATTTAGGCGCAAGAATTTCTGGATTTGGAGTTAAGATGAAGTAGTTATGAATTTTTGAATGTAAAAGAAAGGAAATTGATTAGGATTTGATTAACTTAATTAAGTATAATCAACATCATAATTTTCCAGAGGTGTACAAAGGTTGCAAAGTGGTTAGAAGAGAATGTAGGATTTTTGGGAATTTATTGGGATTTTTCTGTTATTGGAAATGTGCTCGAAATTGATCTTCGTGTGCAATCTCGAGTGTACTTAGCATTTTGTGCTGTGTGTGAGAGGCTGACGTGTGGGCCAGCGGAGTCAGGGGTGCTGTGTGACACTATTTTGTGGACTCGGTCCACCAGGGTTGTGGACCGAGGCACGTGCACGTGCGGTCTACGGTGCACCGAGCGCACCACGTGGCGGTGCGACTCGGGTCGTCGCGGGCCCGTGGCGCCGACGTGGCAGCCACGTCGGAAGCCGGCGCGACCCGGTCAGACGCGGTGGCGGGGACGAGCGCGCGGTGGCGCGGCGCCGGAATGCTCGCCGGCGGCGGCTACGGTGGTCGGAACGGGGAGCGGAGGATGGCTGCGAGCTCTACGCGCGACGGCGGACCCGATGCCGCTTGGTGTCGACATGGACAGGGGCTAGGGCGGCGCTGCGAGCTCGCCGGAGTGCGGCGGCGCTCGGGCGCGCGCGGGGAAAATGGCGTGCGCGCAGGTGAGGGCCGATTCAAGCGCGTGCGAGTGTGTACGCGAGTGCGTGGAAGCTGAGGGTGGGCTCGGTCTGGCCGGGGAACATGCCACGGCGGCCGGAGAGGGAGAAGGGGGCGGCGGAGCGGCTGTGCTCGGCGTGGGCTAGCCTCGCGTGCGCAAGGAGGAAGGAGAGGGGGCGCAGGTGAGGGAGAGAAGAGCGGGGAAGCTCACCTCGAGCTGGGTTGGAGCGGGGAGCGATGGAGAGCGGCAGAGGAGCTCGTCGGAGTTTTGACGGAGATAGGGAAGAGAGAGGGAAGGGGCTCGGATGTGCGCGCGGTGGAGTGAGGGTGAGGGCGGAATGACGGAGAAGAGAGAAAGGGAGAGCTCGGCTCCTTTTTTAGCCGCGCAGAGGCGGTGCGCGCGCGGGAGAAATATCTCCAGCTCCGGCGAGATATTTCTCGCCGGACTGGACGTCGACGCGACGGGAGAGGGTGGTGCCGGCTCGGTGACGCGGGCGCGGAGCGGCTCCAGTGCTCTGGATGCGATGGAGTGGCGCTGTGGCTGACGGAGAAGAGCAGTGCGGCATGGGCTTCGTCGGAGTTCTCGCCGGAATTAGGGTTGATGCGATGGGGCGGTGCTGTGCGACGGGAAGGAACGGAGGAGTGGCGGTGTGGCTGACGCGCGCGGCGAGGACGACTCCTGTGCGCTGAAAAGACGAGTCGACGATCTCCGGCAGCTCGGTATGGGCGGCGGCGCGATTTGCGCCGGCGACGCGAGGAAGGAGAAGGGGATGCGGGCCCCACCTGTCGGCGACACGCGCGAGAGGAAACGGGCCGGACGGAGTTGGGCCGGAAGAGGAGGAGATGGGCCGGAATGGGCTGGCGCAGAAAAGAGAAGAAAAAGAGGGAAAAAGAGAAAGGAGCTGGTTTGATTCAAACTTTTCTGGGATTTGAATTTGAAAGCAATTCAAATTCGGACAAAGACAAAAAACCAAACAACACTTAAAATAAAAACAATAAACTCCAAAAATGCATATGATGATCTTTGTGCATGATTTAAAATTCAAAAATCTTGATTTGAGCTCTAACTTAATCTAGCAAATTGTTTTTAGTTGAAAATTTTTTGAAAGGGCAAATTTTAAGGATTTTTAAATGGGCACAAAATTGAGGGTGCTACAACAGTTCTTTAAAAATCCAACGAGAATTGAATTCTTTCCTTTCATATGCATAAGAAGTTTTGTGTTTTAACGGAAAAAAATTCTCTGCAGGAGTCCTGTGAACTGAAAGTTTACAGCCCTGCCCAGATTGGTGCCACATGTCCTATTTCACCGAATCTCAAAGCACCCTTAGGGTCCCACGAACGAGCCCTGGCTCCCAGCCTACCACGCATGCACGCACGTCGGCTCTGCTTCGTCAAACCCGTTCGAGCCGCCGTCCCCATCGCTGGTACAGCGATGGTATTGGTAGCTGTTCGAAGCTTTCAAGTTAATTGATGCGAGTCAATCAAATCAGTACTCGTCGTCTGCATGAGTTCAAATGCATGACAGGCAGGCTTCTGCAGTTCGTCTGTCCACTCATTTGAAGAATTCACCTCAACAACCGGTAATCAGAGGCAGCGAATGGGGCACGATCTTGTCGCCGCCGCCATCAGGAACAACCTCGACCTCGCGGAGGTAACATGGCCGCAGCGACGACAGGCTCCACCGCTCGACCTTGGTCATGTGATTCCACTTCAGCGGGGCGGCAGTTCATAGCCCGTCGAATGGGATAGGGCTGCGCGTTGATCGGTGTCGTCGGAGTCTGTGTTGCGCGTTTTTAGTTTCGTCGACGGCAGCAACTCAAAGGAAGTCGAGCCGGAGCGGTTCTTCTGCGATAGGGGGCGGCGGCTCGACGGTTCAGCGAAGCCGTTGGACGTGGCGACGTGCGTCGTGGGAGCCCAGAGTTGCTTTGAGATCATGTGAAACATGACACGTGGCATAAATCTAGGCAGGCCTGTAAACTTTCGGTTTACAGGACTCCTGCATAGAATTTTTTTTCCTGTTTTAACTGTGTGGTCTTCATAATTTTTTATTTCTTTATTATTGGGTTCAAATCAAGAACCCAAGTACCTGACCTTTAGATTAACTCTGAATTTGTGCTTCAATCTACTTTCTCATATGTAGCTGAGTCTTATTAGTGGTCAACATGAGCAAGCTAGAAGGAGATCAGTTGGAACTAGATCTGACTGATGAAGTGTTGTTGTGCGCTGATGAGGAAGAACTAATTTTGTAACGTGTAAAGGTGTACGCAGAGGTTCTACAGCTAGTGGTAGATTGTGCACAACAGATGCTGAGTAAAAATAGACCTTTATCCTTTTAATTAGCTTTCATTATACGTTGATTATCAGTAAGACACATAATAGAATGATATATAAAAATCGATATTATGCTTCAAATAGAATAAAGAGATCGAACAATTCCAAAAAATAAAACCGTCACTGCATAAACAGTTTTATAGTTCAATTTGAGATAAAATAGCATGCAAATGCCTTAGACTTGAAGTGTTTATTCTCATTTTTGTCCGACAATTTTCTTTTGACACCTACCTTATTATTTGTTGATAGAAAGTCATAAGTACATTAGATGACCTGAGTGTGTGTACTTTCTGAATGACTCGCTATGGGGATAGATCAACGTATAAAATTAGTTAGAAATAAGTTCTGTTGACTGCAGCAACTGCACGTAGTTTGACCAGAACGCCCATGATCGAAGTATGGTTAGATGAGATGGATAGTAGGTACTAGGTAGTTAAAACGGGTTGAAATATCATACTACTAGGAAACTTCCATTAAATTCAAGGGCCAATAGTTTTCGGTCAAAAGTATTCGGTCTGGACCGAAATGCATCTGAAATTTCCAATTATTTTAAGTATGTGTAAAGAAAATGAGTTACAACCGCATCAATGTATACAAAGTTTTTTAACTGCTTCACCATTCCATGTACTATTTGAATTATGTACACGCAAGCATCAAACCACCATTTCATTACACAAAATAGTTAAAAGAGGCGTACATTTTGCAGATTTTCACTACTTAGCATGTAATAAGCATGCATGTTACACGTTGGCCCTCCAACGCGAGAAATCTAAAGATCAGTGCAATGAATCAGCAATCCATAGACTAAAGCATACCGGCCTTTTTTACCTCGTCAAAGTCCAGGATCAAAAGGCCTTCGATTTGCAGTAGTATATTTCTCTAAGCCAGCATCGGAGAGCACGGCTCAGATCCAAGCCTCCAATACCGCGTTGACTGGCAATCAGCCAACGCGTTATGACTCAAGTTTCAAGCTTTTGCATGCGCCATGCACACAAAGTTTGAACTGCATTTTCATAGTTTACCAATCATGCATTAGTCCAGATATGAATGTAATTTTTTATTTTACTGGAACTTATGATCATGCGTCTCCACGTAGCGCTGCCTTCAATCTTTGCACCACCCTCTCAATTCCTCCCTGCTGCCCTGCCACCTGCAAGAGAGATCATATAGCGGGATAAGCGATCATGGAGAGCATCAACAAAGCGTACGTGTGTAGTTGAGTTTCATAAGAAAGGTGCAAATTTGTAAGCCGTGTCCGACGAGTTACGAGTGTACAACAAGGTTTAATTAATTAACTGCGAAGACTCTCACCAGCGTGTGGATGGTGTAGATGGCCCTGTTGCCGACCACCGAGAAGTGCGCGTTCTGCACCTCGCCGCCGGCCTCCTCCACGGCGCGCACCGCGCGGTGGAACGACGCCCCGTCGCTCGGTGGGGCGCCGGTGACGAGGATGACGTGCAGGCCGGACCCCAGGTTCTGCACCTCCACCTCCGCCGCCGCCGCCCCAGACGAGGAGCTGGAGCCCGCGGAGCCCTGCAGGGACGACGACGACGAGGTCAGCTCCCGCTTCCTCTCCCTGAGCATCTCCACTCTGTCCGCCGTCTGCCTTATGTACGCCGCCGCCGCCTCCAGCCTGTCCGGCCGCGTCGTCGCCGGCGCCGGCGCCCCGCCTCCCTGCTGCGCCTGACACCAACATGCATGCACCAAATCACAACAACATGAGCTAACTTTGTCACAAGAATTTACGTGTATATAATATAGCTTCGTGCATGCATGGATGTATAGATATGTGCACGAACCGCGGCTGCCGACGGCGTGCTGCCGGCGCGGACGAGCTCGTCGAGGCGGAAGTAGAGGGCGTTCATCTGGTTGCGGCGGTAGCGCTCCACCGTCTTCCGGTCAGGCTTGCTACCACCGGCGCCGGGAACACCAAAAGGCGGCGGTGGCGGAGGAGGCATCGCCATCGCAGGCAGCTGTTTCGATTTCGAGTCTTCGACCGCCGTCTGCGTACGTTTGCTTGGATGTTTTACGTGATCGAGCTGGTCAAGCTTGTTGTGTTCCTCGTGCGGGCGCGCTATATATATGGCTCGCTAACGGGTCGGGTAGTCGTAGTAGCTAAGATTAGCTAGCGGCGGTCAGTTCGATTCCACGAGTAGTGTGAAGTGCACAGTATAGCTGGTCAGCGGAATTTAGCACTTTATTTTATCCTTTTTAAAGTAGGAAACGGTGTTTATATACATTGATAGTCCTTTTGAAGTGGCTCTTTGTCTGAACAAAATATTTTGAAGTTTGAAGAGGGTAGCTTTTGGCTAGCCTGAAAGATGTTACAGCAATTTTGCTATAGCTAATGTGTGTACGCTGTAGAGTATCGCCATAACATTGTTCCTTTGTAAGTCCATTCGTGCCGACAAGGCTCCCCTTTCCTGCCTGGCTGCTGGCACTACGAGTATGCTTACCCTGTGTTCTTCCAATTCATGATGTTAATTAATTTAGCGCTATGCTCGAGCATTTTTAAGAGTAACAAGTGAGAAATGTATGTGCTTTTCCCGCGGGGGGGGGGGGGGGGGGGGGGGGGCGATGTGAGTACATACTATGTTAAAAATTATTTTCCTAGAAAATTTCCAGTCAAGACAGGCCTGCATCAAGGGCCTGCACGGGTGGAGATTTAACAATAGACTTGGGCCTCCTCAAGTTGTTTTCCTTTATGTTTAAACTCTTCTTTCAGTTTGGAGATTGACACCATTTTTGTAATAATGAAACAAAACAAACACCGGGTTGCGTGCTATGCAGAGACCGGGAACTTGTGAACAGTTTCCACTATCTAAAAAAATCAAGGGCCTGCATGCTCAACCCTGACTCTCAGGCTCAGCTCGTTTGTGGTCCTAGCTTATGGTATTAATCAACCTGTATTAACGTTAAAATAAAGGGGAAAATAGACAATGTCGGCTTTACAGAATTATCTCAGTCACGACAGCATACTTTAACTAGCTAGCAGTGATCCAGCTGAACATAACATGATCAGTTGGTTACAGTAGGTCCTTTGTGGAAGTGTCAAGATTCGAGTCACGGGATAAACGTAATTAAGCTGCATTTCTTTTCTCAGATTCTCAGAACACTAGACAGTACATGAAGATGAAATGGGTGCATTCCGAAGTCGAGAGTGCATATTCGTACAGGAAACTGCTTATAATGAGAGTACCCATGGATAAAAAGTTCGAAGCATTCAACAAGTTGAAATGCGGGCCACGGAGATATGCATGCATGCGCCTCCTAGAAGCTGCGATGCAATTGTGGTGCGAGTCGATGGTGGTGCTGGGCGACCAGACCAGACTAGATGAGCAAGAGGGGCGACTGCTGACCATGCCACCGTGGGAATTATCGAAACCGAATCACTTGACCTCCATTGCTTTTATTTTGCTGATAAACCCGTGGTGGGGCCCGGTTAAGATGCATGTCAACAGCCGTCGGATCGCGAGCGGACGGCCGGATGCGCGGCTGTGTGATCGGCACCTGATCCAATCGATCGCCAGCAGACGGCAGCTGGCTCGAACGGATGAAAGCGAGCAAGGGAATAATTCGCCTCGTGTGATGGAGATGCCTGGGCTCAAGAGTGCGCAGGTCAAAGGATGACGTGGTGTGATTATTCGCTGATGATAGAGGATCGTGACGCCATCAGCGCGGAGGTCATCATCGTAAGTTTCTTCAGGGACACTTCGTGGTTTCGCACGCCTGATCCAGTTACTGATTATCACTTTTTTCGTCGCTATCGTCTCTGACTGACGACCATGCCTATCAGAGTGCAAATGTACGATCAGCCTGTTCGTTTGGATGTTTTGCAGCAGGCAGCAACAGCAGTTACAGTGTTCGCAGTTATTTCTTCAGCAACAGCTACAGTGTTCACAGTTATTTTTCTGCAGCCGCAGTCTCATAAAAGGACACATGAGTTCCTTTAGCAGTGTTCAGTCGGGCTTTAGCGACATTTGCTACATTATTATGCCTTCTCTCCTCACCCAAGTAAACCGAGTCTCCGAAGACCTGCGCGCGGGAACACAAAGTTTCACCTGGGACAACCTTCCTTCTCTTCCCTTCGTTTTCTCCTTTCGTGTTTGCATGGTCCAGGCCAACGATTATGCGATCGAAGTGCGCGAGACTTCCAACCTTATTCGTTTCTTATCGGCAACAGATTGCGTTGCACATCCACAGCACTCGACACATGTTTATTTTTTTTTATTTTTTTTTTGAGAGACCGACACATGTTAAATGAGTGGTAACATTTACAGCCAAACCGAACATGTATTTCTTTTTTTTTTTTTGAGTACACCGAACATGTATTTCTAATTGGGCCAAAAAGCGACACCACCAAACGTGTTCTGGACTGCAGTAGCATCGGCCAGCGGTTCGGTGTTCTGGACGGCCCAGTACTGCTTCGCTGATCGCGTTGGGGCCGATTGGCCTAATAGAGGCCCATTTACGCTTTGTTTCTTTTGTATATGGAAGCAAGTGTGTTGCTGCTATTGTTTTTTGCCCCCCTCCTTTTGGCGAGTGAGCCTGGTAAACATGAAGCCAAATGAAATGAGCATTGTCAATTTTTTCAGAGATTCACTGTGCATGTAGTTCTTTTCTGTTCCCAAAGTGTGTTATTTGGAGCAACGACTTTTCACAGCTATCCTGGGTCCATGATTCGTTTTCGATGCATACAAGTCAACGAGAACTTTAGTCATGGTAGATGATGGCTAGAGCTGCCTAGCTCTTACGTGCTTGTGGCCAAAATGTGCTAGCTAAACTATAACTAGCTAGCTGATCCAGTTTGTACCCTTCCGGACTAGCAACAGATTGCTACTAAAAATGAAGCTCGTAGAACATATGTGCTACTATAACAAGACATTTTCCTTTGGGTCACGCAGTAGGGACCCGGGATCTGCTGCAAATCGAAGCTCCACCAATTGGTTATCACAAAATAAGTACATGTGCATTTAACTATAGATGTCTGACATAATTTACCCCTCTAAAAAAGTAAAATTAAGTTAAGCTCGTGACAATATGAACTATTATCGATCGACAGAGGCACAAACTTTCCCTTCAATGCACAGACACTACTTAGCTAGTACTACGCCTTTTGCAGCCAATTAGGTCAACGTAATAGTAGGTGAAGCTTCACCATCCTCAGAGATTGTTCATGAAAAAAAGAGAGGATCAAATCGATCAATTGACTAGCCAGATATGCTGCAGCATCCCTTGAAAATGTGGCCAGGCTAATTATAGAACTCTCCCTCATGCCTCTACATAGCTACAATTAAACCAGTCGGCAAGCTCTCATGAAAAAAATAAAAACGCTGATCAGCAACAATAATTGGCTGAGCTGCGTGACAGACTAATGCATGAATCAGCAACAATAAACGTCGATTTGCACGTACGATCCATCGACCACATGTCACGACGCGTTCGGAACTTGTAGGCTAGGTGTGCGAGCCCATATATGCGTCCAGGTAAGAATGGCCGGAGCGAGACGTCCACACGCTCGACTTCGTACGTACGTAGTACGATCGAACACTTGCGAAAACATCACTGGACCAAGTGTAACACCACGGAACAAGAACACACGTCACGTCGATCCATGCCTCCTTTTTCCTCCTGGCCCCTACATGACTAGTCCAATCACAAAGCGACCCTTCGATCCAGAGATGATGCATACGCGTCATCTTATTGGCATATGCGTCAAACGAAAAATTGAAAACCGCCCATTGCCAGCTAGCCATGCATGCATCTTATGTGTCGACAATCGATCGGCGTCGTCCGACCGCGGGGATGGACACGGTTACTACATCTGATAGACGCGAGGTTGTTGGATTTATTGACCTCGGTCAAGTGGTTTATAAAGGCCTAAATCGTAATCCGACTTTAACCCTAATTAGTTGTTTTGATCGGGAGGCAAAACTTAGCTCATTTAAGGGCCCGACCTCAAATCTACAGCACTATATAAGCAAAGGGAACCCCTGTTACCCTAATCACGTGTTAATCACGAGATTAAGCCGCCAGGGTTAAAACCTAAACCTAATCTACCGATCACTAAGGTGCTGCAAGGCGTGGAAGTGCGGTGCCCTGATTCGACATCGACCTGCGGCGCCCTCTACCTCTTCTACTGCTTCTGCCGTCTCAGATTGGTGGCTATGGACAATGCTACCACAGGTAATTAATCTCAGTTTAATCTGATCTAAGCAATTAGCTAAGTTCTAGGCGTGATCTACTGCTGACTAGATGATCCCATTAAGTATATCATCAATTTGTTCCACCAATTGGTATCAGTAGTCTAAAACTAGTCGTTTTAGATCCCTAGTCTCTGTTAGCGCTAGATCTAATTAGTTTTCAGTCAGTTTATTGATCTAGCTATGCAATCAGAGGTGTTTTCTTACATAGATCAGTAATCTATTCTGTCATGTTTTAGTTGAGTTTTAAGTCGAACAGTACATGTTTCCATGTCTAGATGCACTCATGATTAAGATTTAATCAAGTTTTATTGATCGCATTAAGTTTTTTCATGACTAAGATCATCAGATTAGTGCACTGTTTTAAGCAAATTAGTCAAATTTCATTAGCGCATCTAAGTTTTCACGTTCAGCAACATTAAATCAGTGCATCACGATTATGTTAAGCAATTAGGGTTTCGCAAAATTGATCTGTTAATCATGCCTCGTGTCACAATTAGATGAGAAATTTTTGCTAAGTTTCTGGGTTTTTCTAATCTACGGTTGGTCTAACCCTAACCCTAAGCTAACCCTAACCCTAAGTCAGATCAGAGGCTTACCTTTGTTCGCCGCCGTGCATCAGCTCAGGCGCGCGCGCAAACGGCAGCGCCCTTTCCTCTCGCTCCGGTCGCCGACGAGGCTCCACGGCATCAGCTCGCCGTGCGTGCGCCTTGCCGGCATCAGGACCACCCCACGCGGCATAAGCTTCGCCGCGTGGGAGCCCTTACGCCACGGCATCTCGCCGACGTTGTCGCGCTGGGCCGCCGCCGTGTCGCCGTCGTTGCCTCTGATCCGCACGACGGGCGCGCCTTAGGGCACCATGGTGGAGGTGCTCGACGGTGCCGCGCGCGATCCCTCGCACGCGTGCGCCGGCGAGCATCTCCCCACAGCGCCGCGGCGGCCTGCGTCGTCGCCCTCGTGCGCGGCCATGGTGGCGCTCCGGCGTCGCCGTCCTCCGGCGCCATCGGCGCGCTGCGGCGCCGGCTGCGGAGGAGGAGTGAGGCGAGAGCAGTGAGAGAGCGGGCGGGAGAGAGTGAGGGTGTGGCTGTGCTAGGGTTTCCTGGCCGTCGCCGGTTTTGTTCGGCTGGTCTTCGACCTCGACCGCCCGATCCCCCTCTTTCTTGATCCGACGGCGACGGCTCCAGCCATCAGATGGGCTGGGCCTCTTATGCGGCGTGCGCGCTCTGGCATCGGGCCGGATCGGCGGCCTGCCGAGAGGTTTTCGGGCCTTACGGCCCGACGGCCTCAACTGGCTCGTGTGGCGCCACGACCCGCGCCAAAAGTCGTGCGCGCGGGCTGCGCGCGTGGCTCGCTGGGCCGAGCGCTAATGGGCCAAAATTCTTTTGCTGGGCCGCGTGCGTGAATAAGACTAAGTTGGGCTGCATTCCATTTTAAGCTGGGCTGCGCGCGTGAATTTAAGTTTTCTCAGAAAATTTCAGTATTGCTCTTTTAAGTTTGAAGAAGAGTTTAAGAAAATTTTCATGTTTAATTCATGTTTAAGTTAAGTAATTAATATATTATTTATGAGCTCAGTTTTGCTGCAAATTTTATCAGCGAAATTTAAGTTTTCAGTGCAGTAAAATTCCTCATAATTTTCTAAGTTTATTTTGGCTAATTTTTCCAAATATTGTTTGGGAAATTGATTAAGCTAAATTCTCAAGAATATTTTAGTAGCAATATTTATTTTGCTAACTTAAGCTTCTGCTGTCATCTTGAGAATATATGCTCATCAACTTTATTAAGATATTTAGATTTTAAGTTGAGCATAATAACTTAAGGCATAAGTTTAAGATTAAATTTAGCTCTTAAGTTGAGCTACAAATTTTGGGAATTTTAACATGTACTATGTACATATTTTTATAAGTACCATAGTTCTTCTGTTTTATACAGAATCATGAGATTTAAGAGCTCTCCTTGATGATCAAAATAAGTATTTTCTCTGCGAAATGAACATAGTGGGGAAATCATTTTCATTAAGTTAATGCCCAGCATATATGATCTTTTCTCACCATGTTTAAGACATTATTTGAGTTTTATAAGAATATACTAAGTTGAGATTATTATTTAATTTCGCTGAGAATATTCAGTTTGATCTATTAAGTTTGCCCATAAGTTAGTTTTATGCTGCTTTAATTTTAAGTTTAATAAGTTTTCGCTTGTTTTCCCCACCGGTGATGCAAGTTGTTACTTATTACATGATTTATTTTTAGTGCATCTTATTGTACTAATTTTAAGTTTTCACATTTAAGTCTATTTCTCTAAGTTTTCCATCCATCATGCCTTAAGATCAATAAAAATGCATAAGTTGCATTTGCCATGCGCATTTTAAGATCAAATAATGCATCTCTTGCGTTATTATTGCTATTTTATTAGCACACTAAGATATTTACTAAGTATATTTATTTGGCTATGTCTTTTCAGCTGAAAGCCACATGAAGAACATTAAGCCCTTCAACGGCATTGACTTTCCTTTATAGAAAGAGAAGGTGCAAGACATTCTCAAGTCTCTGGAGCTTGATTATGTGCCTCGTAAGGACAAGCCACTTCCTTCCTCTTCCGACATTGAGGAGTATGATGAGAAGATGCATGAGTATCAATTCAAGTTGGAGAAATAGGAAAAGGACAATAAGTTTGCCAAAAGAATCATCAAGCGTTCGATCTTAGAAGGCATAAAGGGAGAATTTGATGATAATGAGGACACGACTGCTAGTGAACTCTTTTTTTTTTTTTTTTGATTGAGTTAGAACATAAGAGAGTCAGCACAAGGTTCCTCTTCACAAGGCTAACCACCTTGCGATATGATGGATACAGTGGAATAGAAAAGCACATACGCAGCATGTATGACATTGCTTATGAGCTTAGGTCATTTGGAATAGAACTCTCCGATTCATTTTTAGAGCATTGTGTTGAGACATCTTTAGTGAATCCATGAATTGGGAAGTGATCCTTAGAATTTAGTAGATGAAAATAAGTTAAAGTTTTAAGAACTTTATTTTAGAATTAGTTAGTGGATTCAATAAGTTAGCTTGATGACATTCAATGTACTTTAGTGAAACCTTTTGGTTCCATATATCATTATTTTTATGAGTATATTTCTCTCTAAGTTGTGAAATTATCTCTTATATCCTCAGTTTTAAGTTATTATCTTAATTGCTTTTCTACAAGTAAATTTCATAATGCTAATTATGAATCTCTTACACATGTGAGAGTTAGATGAGATAAGTAAAGTGATGAGACCTTGTCGAATATGTGGCACACTCACGTTTAGACCACAAATTCGGGGGGAGAATGGCGTGTCTCATCAATTTTAAAGATACTCCAGATAATAATACCAATTAAGAATTGCTCTTGTCAATTAAGAATTAATGTTAGAAATATATTTATAAATTCTCTCCATGATTTTTTGTCGTTCATAAGATTTAAGGACAAAATTAAACATAATATAAGTTTTAAGTATGATATACTCGCTATATCTTCCCTATATCTTATTGCTTAAATTAAGAATAAGTTCAAGAGCAACTTTATCATGCAAGACATGATTATTAAAACTACCATTGTGATGGGAGTTTAAACACTCCACAAAGACCAATTGTCTCACTAAGTGTGGTTTTATCCTATATTCTGGCAACCGCTGTTTACGGGATAACTCTCACAGATTGTGTTGTGTCACTCATTTTCTGGCCACCGCTGTTGTGGGTTGGTGCAATGGAATCAGAGACGATTGAAGTATGATTGTGTTCATGATACTGGCCACCGCTGTTTTGTGGACATTTAATCATAGCTTTGCTGCTCTAGTTCATTATCTAGCCACCGCCGGTGTGGGCTAGTAGTGGCAAAGCAAGCTGATCAGTGGTATAATAAATGTCGTGCCAAGATAAGTTAAAGAGCTATCATTGTAAATTTATTTTAGATAAGCTTATGGGCCGACACATTTAATATTCTGATTATTCGGAATTCAATGAAAGCTCATATGGAAGGAAATGGGGGAGAAGAAATCTTATTGAGATGTAGGATAAATTTCCTCTATATCGATGATTTAAGATGAGATGTACATATATATACATACATATATGATTTTCTCATATCGTGACATAAGTGTTTCTCCATTCTTTTCTAACTTTGTTGAGGATCTACATTAGCTGTTTTTTCAATAACAGAGACTCGTAATATTTTAATAATAAGTTAAGTTATGGGCACAAAAGTGAAAGCCTCAGTTATTTCTAAGATTATGTAAAAGAGGTCATAAAAGGGTCTATGAATTTTGAACATAAGTATAGTTCATCTCATAGCAATTTTCTGATTGAGTCAAAACAGCAGACTGTAATGGGTCTGCAGATTGTTGAAGAAGTGATTCCAAAAGAAAATAAGATGTTAAGTTTATAACTCAGTATGAGTTTGTTCATATCATGGGCAACCGTGATTTATTTTATAAGGTTAAGGTGGATTAATTAAGATCCTGATACTCTGAGGTAATTATTTTCTCCGTAAGTTGAAAGAAATAAGCATGCATTCCAAGAAAGGAGAAATGATTTTATCATATCATAAGACACATCTAATGATGCTTTTCCTAAGTTCTGGGGGAGTATGACACTTTTGGTGGGACCAAAGTGAGTATTGGGATTGTCACTCAAGCACAAAAGTTAAGAGAGGCTCTGAAGTGACAATATGTGAATGCAAATATAATTATGCCTATAAGTTTTGCGTGATATAGCAAATTTTATCATAAGAATAAGGTTAAGAATAAGATAAATAGGAAGACGTTCCTAAGGCTTCAGATTGAAGCTACATGCTAAGATCTATAAGACATTGACTTTGCATGACAAGCCGGAATGCTTGACAAGATTTTATTAGTCTTAGTCCAGGGAAGGTCCACTGGAAAAGGTGTTTAAAGTTAAAGGCACCATATAACATGCTTATTTAATTAAGTATAATTCATAAAAGGTTTTGTGAGGGTGTATGGATGTAAATGTGCACAATTAAGTTTTATGTCCTTCATTCTTACAGATATGAGCGATTCTGCAGACAGCTCCAAAACAAGATTAGCATTATTTATGTTGATTTTGTATGGCATGTCTCAGACAGGCATATGAAATATATTCCGGTATTATTAAGCCTACATTGATAGTACTCAATGTTACTGTATTTGATTACAGATTCCCTTCGAGTAATGACATATAGTTGATGGTGTCAAGCCCATTGACGACTATATTGTTATGTTATGAAAGACGGGTCCCAGGATCAAGTTATTTTAATGCTTTAAGTAAATAGCTAGCAACATGACTAATTGAGGGTGTTATCGCCTATCCTATTTCGCGAAATTAGTATGGATTTGGTGATTAAACCAGAAATATGATTATGGATGAGGCCGAATAAGTAAACTCCCAAATAAAATTAATAAGTGTTCTATCGAGATACTGTAGCAGACTTTGGTTAATTATGTCCCGGTACACCTGTATTGCTTCCGGTGACTGATTCGTCAGGTTTTGTTATGGTATTGAGTGTGAACATAATGTGAACATAAGTCTAAGTTTAAGATTAAGATCGTTCGATTAAGTGAGAGATTATTGATCTGTGTATGTCCACCTGCACATGATTGATAAAATAAATATTATAAAGAATTAACCATTGACCTTCGGTCAAGGGGGAGAATGTTGGAATTATTGACCTCGGTCAAGTGGCCCATAAAGGCTCAAATCGTAATCCGACTTTAACCTCAATTAGTTGCCTTGATCGGGAGGCAAAACTTAGCCTATTTAAGGGCCGGCTCCAAACCTACAGCACTATATAAGCAAAGGGAACCCCTGTTACCCTAATCACGTGTTAATCACGAGATTAAGCCGTCAGGGTTAAAACCTAAACCTAATCTACCGATCACTAAGGTGCTGCAAGACGTGGAAGTGCGGTGCCCTGATTCTACATCGACCTGCGGCGCCTTCTACCTCTTCTACTGCTTCTGCCGTCTCAGATTGGTGGCTATGAACAATGCTACCACAGATAATTAATCTTAGTTTAATCTAATTTAAACAATTAGCTAAGTTCTAGACGTGATCTACTGCTGACTAGATGATCCCATTAAGTATATCATCACGACTTTCGGTCATTTGCACGTACGATCCATCGACCACATGTCACGACGCGTTCGGAACTTGTAGGCCAGGTGTGCGAGCAGCTCATTCACATATGCCGATCGACGACATATGCGTGCGTGTGGACGTCTCGCTCCGGCCATTCTTACCTGGACGCATAGTTATCGTGCATAGTTCGTCGCTTCGTGGCAGCAGCTCATTCACATATGCCGATCGACGACACGGCTAGCTAGGTTTATAAAAAGTTGATGCATGGGTCCCACAGAGACGACATTGGACGCTTTAGTCCGGGCCATGCATGCATGCATGCATGGACTCGTTTTATATTATGTGCATGGCGACATCCGATTGGGCGAGCCCGTACGGACGACGTCCATATATAGTAGAGATCAATGATGATGGTGAACTATTTGTCTATTTCCGAAGAAGTCGATAGTATTTGGGCGTCAAATCAAGCAGCGAAGAATGTTGCAGAATGCAGAAAGATACGACACAGAGTAGTATGTAAAGCACATGCGTGGAGTTAGAGCATCTCCAAAAATTTCCAAAACCCGCTCCCAAAAATGCTTGAGTGGATGCTCGAATGGACTCTCCTAATCCATCATAACCTACAATTCATTTCAAGCTGCGGCTTTCAGTAGCACCATCCCATCAGCCAGCAAGCAAATATAACCGCAATTTGTACCTGAAGCTTATTAATGGCTAGATTCTGCATGCATGCCGTCCTTGCTTTCTTCTTCACTCCATGGCTTATGTGATCGGTGATATTCAGTTTGACCTGACCCTGATTTCTACTTCTGCCTGAGTACCAATATATTTGTTTATCAGAGTTTATTACTAATATCAGCTAGCAATTCATCTCTGTTTTTTCTACTGGGTGGGTGTCTTCAGACATCATAACACACATCATGCTGTTGTGAACAAGCTACCATTAGGGAAAACAGGTCAGGTTGTCCGACATCTGCTCCGGCAAGTGTACAGAATGATTCGTTTCAGAGTAACAACTATATTCCAACCGTTCATCTGTTGATGCATAATAGGGTACATACTATATTCAGGTAGTGCCACCACCATCCTGTTGCAGCATAGTGGTGGCAAATTTATTTGCTCTTGTTAGTTCACAGTAAATTTAAATAAACATCAAGCTACCAACTAGCATTATTATCAATATTTCGGAATCCCTGAAGGTCGGAGATGACCTTATTCGATGTCACAGGACTTCTTGTAACCGCCATTTCTAGCACTTTCACATGACTGACAACCAAATGTGTGGTGTCTCTCTACATCGTTACAAGCATATACTATATATATATGCTTGTTATGTCGGACTTTTACTACGGTTTTCTTGTCTGGTACGGCCACTGTCAATGTGCACTATACTCAAGCGATCCCATATATAGTACTGGTCGCTTTCAATTTGACTGTTATGAACATGTAACATCCATTTATGTTGTGATCTAATTAACTGCCACACAAACTGGTCCATGGATCGTCATGGACAGCGATAACCAAAACATGTGATATTTAAAACTATGTTTCAAAAAGAAAAAAAATGCATATCCACTTTATTCTTGCATATATCGCATACATTAGAAATTTAGGATGATAATTATAACAATTGGCCCTCATTGTGCACCATGCATCTAATTGGGCCTTCTGGATTACAGCCCAGAATGATGAGGCCCGGTGATGCTCCTCAGCCGTCTCCATCCGTCAAAAAGAGAGAAATGACACATCATAGATCAGTAAGATGACTATTCCTGGTGCAATTGATTTAGTTATCTATAATGATGGAATTTACTGCCACTTTATGATCATTCATGTTGGCTGTATCAAAGGAGAAAGGTTAATATGTTTGTTGCTGAGCTCGATATGACAGTCATTTGTCACCCGTACGTCTTGAAACATGCACGCACGTACGCACCCTTTTCATCGAATCTGTTCTGGAGTATCATTTGAACACAAAGCAATTAACAAGTGGCTAGCGCTGCATAGAAACATAGAGCCTCTATCGCTATATTTTGACACGTAGGGATGAGAAATTAGTCAGCTGCAGCAGAAAAAAATTAAGAAATACAAAAAAAACATAAATATATGCAAGTGGGAATTAATGAGCAAATGGTCGCTCAATGATAACTTATATTATAACAGAGCCGGCTGATTGTATTGACTATTGATTTATGGTAACTGGCACTATGTCTGTGCATAGTTAGGCCTAATCATGGTAAAATTAGGTTTCCTTCTGGTGTAACTAACCTAACCGGGTTGAGTCTCACTCAGCACGTGTTGTATTTACAACTAATTATTTTTTTAGTTGTAGACGACATATTTCTCATAGAAAAAAAAAACGTCTCTGTTGTCAACAGGCCCAGCCTCTCGTGGACATCCATAGGGGTATGACATACGTGTGTATGTGCATATGGGTCGGTGCTCGTACGCATCTGTGCTATGTTTAGAAAAAAAAAAATAGGTTTGTCTGATCCATTAAGTCTAGACATTGAAAAGTATCTCCCCCTATGGAAATGAATACGGGCGATATGTATCTTAAAACCATGAATACAGTAGTATTACAGTCCAACTTGTAAAGCACTAGCTGCAGAGCACTGCAGCCATGCATGCCTTAAGGTTCAGTTACCAGGTTTGTAATAAATAAATCTTCTATTTTCTCTTTCGTAAAAAGAATCTTCTATTTTTCTCATTTTTAATATAGTCAATTTAGGCGATAGTACTAGTATGGTTACCAAGCAGCCGCAAGCATCGGCCTCGTCTACGAGTCTAAAAAAGAGCCAAAGTGCTATAACACACTTTATCTACGTGTGGTGGCCCTTTGCCTCTTTAAAACAGAGAGATGAACGGCTTGCTGTGCGCTAATGACCATTAATAAACTGTGAAAAGCTTATTCATTACAGGGTGTTGCCTCTCCATTATGTGATTGGGATCTTGCTTTTCTCCCGGTCATAATAAAATTCCATCCACCTCTAGAAGAAAAACATACATCTATCTAGTTTGTTCTATCTTCAGCTCGCAAAAGGTTGGATCGTTCATTTCATTTTCAATAAAATAGTTTCAGACATATGTTAATTTCTTCCAGCAAGCCACTATTGATGAACCAATCAGGGGCTCGGATGATCACGGCACTATGATTAATTAGGGGAAAAGGAGACAATTAATTACAACCGATCGTGTGCAGTGATTAACCCTTTCGGGCACAAGGCAACGACTTGCCAACCGTACGGTTAACGACGTGCACTGATCAATCCGGGTAGAGTGAGAACTGAGAAGTGAACTGATGGAATCCATTGGTACGTCGAATTATCTATACCGACGTACTCGGCCTGAAAGTATGGGCATGAAACCGACCACGTCGAGCTAAGCGCTACATGGCCGGCGTCCGACATCCAACTGCAAATCTAAAATTAGTAGCGTAGTTGCTCTTAGTTTATCTCCGGTTGAAGTAACCCGTTCCTTAATTGTCCACACATCAGCAAAGCAAGCAGCACGGCTGGTGGCAAAATTAATTACCGCTTTCCAGCCGCAGTGAGAGGGAGCAACAAACGTCGCCAGGGACGTCGCGAAGGTTGCGTCCGTTAGGTTAGCTGTCGCTGCTCAGCTCGCCACCAGCCACTACTAAAACCGCGCCCTCCCCTGCCCTTCTCTCTCATTCACTCGCCCCTCTATCTATTTCTCTCTGCTCTCTCTTTCTCGTCTCTGCAGCTAGCTCGATCACTACTGCACTACTAGCTCCTTCCCTAGTCAACACCAAGAATTAAACGTTCTCGTTTCGTTACAAGAGCAAGAGATCACCATTGCCGTCGATTGGCAATGTCGTCGGAGGGGGAGGTGTACAGCCCGGCGTCGTCCGGGGGCACGTCCTCGCCTCCGCCGTCGCCGCCGGTAGAGGGAGCCACGGCGGCGCGGCGCGGCGGAGGCGGCGGCGAGAAGCGTGCGCGCGTCGACGGCGGGCGTCACCCGAGCTACCGCGGCGTGCGGATGCGGGCGTGGGGGAAGTGGGTGTCGGAGATCCGGGAGCCGCGCAAGAAGTCGCGCATCTGGCTCGGCACCTTCCCCACGCCCGAGATGGCCGCGCGCGCGCACGACGCCGCCGCGCTCGTCGTCAAGGGCCCCACCGCCGTGCTCAACTTCCCGGAAATGGCCGCGTCCCTGCCGCGCCCGGCCTCCGCCGCGCCGCGCGACGTGCAGGCCGCCGCCGCCCGCGCCGCCGCCATGGAGCCGTCACTGCTGCTGGTCCCCGGCGCGCCGCCCTCGGCGGCCGCATTGTTGCAGCCAGCCGGCGCAGCCACGCCGGCGGCGGCGGCGGAGCAGGGGATGCAAGCCGACGAGGAGCTCGAGGCGATCGTCGAGCTGCCGCGGCTCGACGAGGACGCCGCCGAGCTCGTGACCACGTTCTGCGGCGCGGCGTCGTCGTGGTGGTGCGACCCGGTGTGGATGGAGGACGCCGCCGGCTACGTCTCACCCGCGGCGGCGGCGCACGACGACATGTTCTTCGGGCTCGACGGCGACCACGCCTGGGTCCAGTCGGTTGGTGCCCTCCTGTGGAACTTGTAATCCCTCTGCTGCTCTGCTGCTGCTGCTAATCATCAACTAGTGTGTAATGTAATTAACTCCCTGCTTTCAATCTCTCCTCTTTCTTCCTCTGCTAGCTGAAATATCTCCTTTTTCTTCCACTTCTGAAAATCTGTAGATAGAGAGTTGCAACTTGCTAGTAGAAAAAAGGTTGCAACTTGCTGGGGTTGAAGAATAGTGCTGTTGTGTCTTTCCTTCGTCCGGCCGTCCTCTCTCGCTCTCGTTGCCTTTTTGGTCGGTTTGGAACTTTGGGACTACTCTCTGTCTTGTGAATTTGTCTTTCCTTAATAGGCTCTCTTTATTAATGGCCCGAAAATGTAAGAGTAGTAGTACATGCATGCATGCAATGCATCGTTGATTTGGCAAACTGCTCGCCTCTTCAGCTAGTACTAATAAGTGTGGTGGAAAAGTAACTGGAGCTGGCTCTTAAGAATGGCGGCGTTTACTTCCTATTGGTGTGTTCTTTCTGGCAGTCAAGTTAGTGTAAGGAAAACAGTACTGTACTCTGCAACATGTGAAGGGAAATGGACAAGGTACGGGTCGTAGTACTCGCAACTTTTTTTGACGCTCGAGTTACTCGTGCTCTGTGTGTACTGTACTGGTTTGAGCAAGTACACTGCGGCACCCTTGTGTTACATACAGGAGCAGGCAGGGCAGGTACACGACAATGAACCACTACATGCCAGTACACATTTTTCCTTTTTTTCTGGTCGTGTTGTATTGAAAGGGAGAAGAGAATGGTCCAGGCCTAGTATATTCATGAAAATATCTGCCGGTACCTCTTAGTATTGTCTCAACGCAAATATAATAGTAACATATATTTGTGCCATATGTCATGCCTTGCCGCCACGCATGCAGATCGATCAATCGATCACCTGTTGTGTGTTGCTCTCCCTTGGTTTGATTTTCTCCGGCTTGACAGCGGCAGTGTCCTGCACGAATCATTTAACACCACATTTGCGGTTGGGAGATCGATTTAGCAGCGACGAAGACGAGCGCGTGTCGAGCCGGGAGCGTCCAGTCCGGCGGTGGGGCAGGGCTCCTCGCTCCTCTTCTTTCCGCGAGCAAGCATGCTTGCTTGTCTGTACTGTTCGCGTCTCTGCCGCGCACGTCGCCATCTGACAGTGCTTCTTCACACTGCACGGACCGGTCCATATGTGGGCTACTACTCCTGGCAATAGGCCGGACACGGCAGAAGAAAGACATCTCACATCTCTGTACTTGCGAAAACTGGCCTCCTCGAACGGGTAAAAAAAAGGAACGGCCGGCACGGCACAGCAAGGCTGTGAAAAGGCGACGAGAGCATGCAAGGGACGTCCGGTCAGGTCAGGTCAGGACCATGGACATGCACGCATGGATGGATGGATGCCGCGGTGTTGCATAGTGGTACGTGCCATCCATGGCCAATTATCCAGATTGACCGCAGTACAATTCTAGTATCCGTCCCTCCCCTGGACTGCACGTGCGTTTGTTTGGACTTCAATTTGGACCTAATACTACTGTTCTTGTCTTCTTGAGCGCCTGTTGTTGACCGATCTATATATATTGAGATTACTTTGATCAAATATTTGCTGAAGTACATCGTAATCTAACTTTGATCAAAGTATATGTAAATCTTTGTCAGCGTCGATCCTGTTGAAACTAAGCTCCACATATATACAGTGATTGTGTTATCATAACAACACATTGGTAGTGCAATAAAACCACACGAACATATAATTTGCGCCTTGCATTGCTGAACTCAGGGTGTCCCAAACATTACGCGATCGAGCAACTTGCACGGATGGATCGCGAGAAACTTGTGTATGGAACCATCGCCATCCATCTGGCTAGGACGATGGATCGATCGACATCGACCGCGTCGTCCGGTCCGGCCGATCCAGCAATAATAAAGCTCGCAGGCGCCACTGTTGCTGCAGTTCGGAGCACAGGTAATGCATGCACGCGTTGGAGTTGCATCGCAGGCAGGGCAGCAGCTAGATCCATGCACAGTGCCGCGAGCTCGACGTCTGCTCCAGTGCGCGGAACGGACGGCTCCAGTGCGTTATCGATATGTGAAGTCCAGATGCCCCCAGCCACTGCACTGCCTGGCCGTTGGCCGCGTTGATATGTTACATCCGTCTTGTCACAATTAAACATCCCTCGACAGATGGATGATGGATCGATCAAGGAGAGTTAATGATCGATACCGTTAGTTAACTGGAGTCCTGCACATGTCTGCCGATTCATCGATCTACTTGGATTCCTGCACATGTCTGGTGATGCATGTACATATAGAGGATTTTTTTTTTGGGAGAATTGAGGCAAATGTATAATTCGCTCCAAAAAGCAAAAAGATAAAAGTTGGCATCCAAATTGGACTAAAGAAATATAACGCGAGCTGTATGGATGTTCCCCTTTTTGTAAGCCAAGCTATGTGACCTATATATATGACTAATTTATTTTATGCTTTGTGATAGATCAAGCGAATGATTGCATAGAAATGGATCGGAACAACAAGTTGGCCTTGCTTCTTTTCCAGCAGCATTCTCCCAAAAGATCTTCCACCACGGATGACGATGTTGATTACTAGAAGCTGATCCGTGGCCACAAGATGTAAGCGCGCTTTGCTATTTAATTAGGGTGTCCTCATAGGGTGGTCAAGTGGCACAGTAGGTCAAGCCAACTGTGTGGCAGTGCAGCATGCAGTATTAAGTCGTCAGAAAAAATTGGGACGATTCAGGCAATAATTTCCAGGTACTGTGCAACTGCGTGCATGTGTCCATGCATGTGTGGGGTTCATGCATGGCATCTGCAAGTTGCAATTGGGTGCTGACGAAGTGACAAACTATTCGTGGATTCTTTACAATTGTCACGCTCGAATTCACCGTGCTGTACAACGTGCTCCTTCCCTGCACATTCTGCCACTAGAAAATCCAAGTAGATTGTGCGTACGGAACGATAGGACCCGAATCACCAGCGTGCCCAGTACCACCCCGTTCTGACATGCCATGCATCCAAATTCATGCGTCCATTTATCTGAACATTGCTCATGGATGAATTATCAGATTTTCTCCTCATGAACCTTAATAGTATGTTCTGAATGGAGGTAATAGATAATGATAATTACAATCTCTCAGAGTTGAAATTGGACGGCTGTGGGAGGGCATCATTCCCACACGTGGGACAACAAACATACCTCTATCCATGTATCTAGAACTTTGGAGCAGGTACGTGTATATATGAATGAATGGTCCAGCTAGCTGATGAGCTACTGCCTATTGGGGAAGCATGTCGTGACCTAATTTAACCAGCCCAGTGCATGACATGCTCCACATCTAGCAATTCGTCCTCTCCCACTGTGGTGCCACCAATTGGGACCGTACGGCATGTCAGGCGAATCCACGGCACGGATCCCCTTCACCGTTGCCCAGTCTCCTTGAACAGATTTTCCTCTGTGTTGCTCACAAAACAGCGCACATATGTACATGCAAGCAGCTGTCTCATGAATCCAAGTACCACGCACGTACATCTGCATGCATGCAGACACTGCCTTATTACGGCATGAATTAACTTAGAGCATCTTCAAGAGAGCCTTTTAAACCTCTTTTAAATTTAGTTATTGGGATTTTAGACAAAAAAATATCTCCAACAGGGCCCCAAAACAACCCTTAACTTTTTCATAGCCCATAAACTCCTCTCATTTGTAACTACAAACAGGGGAAGAATTGGACCCCCCATTCCTTCTTTTTCCACTACAATTAATGTTTTTTGGCCCTAAATGCTGATGTGGGCCAATCAAATTTGTTTTGATCCACTTTTAGGGAGGGACTGTTGGAGGAGGAAGGACAAATTGCCCCTCATAATTTTTTGGTTGCTCCTAAAAACAAATTTATGAGACTAATTTTATAAGGTTCTCTTAGATATGTCTACAGTTGTACGTACTAAGTACTACACCATGCCGATCCACAGGCCCCGCACCGCATACATTGTACATTTGCTTAATTATTGTACTCTAGCTATTATCAGCTAGCGTCCCGGCTGGCTTGTTTAAGTTTGTTGTTTCTTGTTTTATCATTGATCTCGCCTCCACAATGTAATGTGTTGAAATACCATATAACGATGTACTTGATTTGTATCATTTCTTTGAAGCCAAACAGTACTAAAGAAATTAAAGGACTCATGCATATGGTTAATTCTCACAGTAAAGAAAAATGACTCAAACTAGAAAAAACAAACACAAGATAGGAGTACAAAATAAACATGCACGCATGCATGACTACATAATAAACTCCATGTCGATGAATGCGTTCACGCGGGTTTAATATTGGCGGGGCCAGCCGCGCAGGCAGCTGCCTCATGTTCAAGTTGGCCATGCGTTTTTTCATTTTGTTTTCTTTCTGAAATTTCCAGCTGGCCACAGTCTCGTGTAAGCAGGCTAGCAGCAGCACGTGTGAATACGTGTCAGCTGCTCTTGGCTGTCGACAGGAGGACCTATCAAAGCTGACCACTATCCGGCCTCCCACCCATGCGTATACTACAAGACGTACATGCATGTACAGGTATTGTTTGTCGCGTTGCGCTACAAATAGCAGTTGGCTGTAGTATATATATGTCGCATTCCAAAGTTTGCCACATATTATATACGTAAAAGGAATAGTACCGGTTGGCATCGAATAACTTACTAAGATTTTTTTCTGCTAAATGACAAGCAAAATGATAAATAAACTCAGATAATGACTACTGAGCGTTCACAAGGAATTTTGTTTGAGACAATCACCGAGAAAAATTGACAACGACGTAGTACAGTAAATATGATATTTCTTTCATTTTGTACATATTAATTGGGCATGCATTTCTGTACAATATACTGGAAGAAATCTTTTTCACTCGAATCTTCTTTTGAAACAAAAACAAAAATAAAGCGCGCGTGAAAGAGACGGGAGTGGCCGGCGTTACTGCCATTTCATTTCATGGCATACGGACGCACATATACAATACTACGACCAGAAAGAGACGGCAGTGCCGTTACTACAATTTCCGTGAGGTCACTGTCATGCTTGGGTCGTAAAGGGCCGGTCCGTATTGTCGCAAACACACCAGCGCTATACAAAAACAGTTGATGCTACGTACACACGATATGGAGATAGGGACCTTCGTTGAAGGTAACAGTTCGTTAGGGAGCATACGTAGCTCAATACTCACCACGTGTTTGCTCATTTACTTGAATAGTTTAGCTTGCATTAAGCAAAGCGGTTGCCCACAAATAGATCCTCTCTGATAAACTATTATCGCTATTGTAAAAAAAAAGTACTAGTTGGCCACTGGATGTAACACTACTGGAAACCAAAATGACCCTGTGTGTTTTGTAATACACACAGGGAAATCAAGCATTATCCTGTATAACATTTTGATAGGATTGAGCTACTTCTGTAACTGAAATATGTGGACCTGTATGTGCATTTGAATATGTGAATATGTATGTACAGATTGATGTAATTTGGTTAATGATCAGAAGTGCATTTTTTTTTCCTCAATTTATTTTTCCTGTGTGCCACCCGTCAAGGAAATTCTTGAAGCACACACGGAAATTAATTCTGACGGCCAGCCGACAGGCAAATATGTTTTTCCCTGTCGTCATATTCCTGTGTGCTTTTGCTTGTCGGGTGGCCGTCAGGGAAATGATCCCTGACGGTTTTTGGTATTTCCCTGTGGGTTTTTGGCCCACAGGGATATTCGACTTTCCAGTAGTGTAAGCTACGATTGATGATTGACATGGAGTATTTTGTCTGTATCTGAGTCGGCTGTATAAAAATATGCGTGTAATACATTATTTGTTGAAAATTAAAAGTCCTTTCATAAAAAGAATAATACTATGTCGTGTGCGTATAGCATGCTACTGTTTGTCGACCGTCCGACCAGCAAATCAGTTGACCCTTGGTCTGGATATATATCCGACAATCCTATTCAAAAGTCCACTAACTTTTGAAAAGTATGCTTGACAAACGTATACCAGACATTGCTGCTAATAAAGAACCACAGATAATTTTCAACCACATGGTAGAAACAGAAAGAAACATGATGTGGACAGAGATTTGCGCCGGAGCATGAAGAGGCTGAGGCTCCAAGCCTCCAAAATAATAGTACTACGTGCTCTCGCATGAAAGGTTGTTGATCGATCGATGCAAGCAAATAAACATGCTGTGATACGTACGCTTCATATGCGGAAAACCTTAACCTTCGACGAGAAATCTGCAGCTAGATTGGAAATATGGCGCAGAGGTACGTAGACGAGCGCCGGGAGCACGCAGGCGTGCACAGTGCCGGGACCGGGACAGCGATGGCGGCGTGGCGCGTACAGCTGCTACGGATCGATCGATCCAAGGGGTCAAGGCCGGATAGGAGGTGATGGCGCGCAACGCAACGCAGCCACCACTTGCGAGGCAAGGACAAGGACCAGGGATTAATTAGGGCATGGGCTGTTTGGTCACACTAGCTAGCAACATGGCTCGCCGCGTCAACGTCCACGTAGGACCGCGTCACGTCGATTTGGCGTTGCCGCGCTTTCATGCATGCATGCGCCAGCTGCCACGACGCGGAACCAAGTAGCTAGTACTACGTGCGATGGGAGCCCCAGATCATGTGCCGCGGGCCGCCGGGGAAGCCGCGTCGCCGTCGTGTGGGTGCGTGACGCATTGCAACTTGCAAGTGGAAGCGTAACTGTTACTCCTGCCTGCTAATATTTTTACTCCTGCTAATATTAGGTCACTTAGCTTGCGACATGAAAGTTACCGTTTGTTCCCACCGGCCCCACGCAGCAACAAGTTAATTATGGCGCGAAAGATGAAACTACTGGAGAAGAGTTATGGCTAAGGTCCGAGTTTTGTTCCGCGGATGTTCGTACATAGGATCCTACTATCCTAGAGTACCTTTGTGTACTTCCTCCGCAGCTCGATCTGGATCAATCAACAACGAGTGCTACAGGTCCGAGTTTTGTTCTCCACTGATCGTCGAATTTGATCGAATGAGTGGTAGCTACCTACCTTGGAATACCGTACGTTAATCATAGCCCAAAGTTAATTCGCTGTACCTGCGTTTATCAGAAATAGCTGCGACTATGCTTGGTCTTCATTACATTTGACGAATCTTGCCAGCTAAATACTCAACAACAGTTAGCTAAGTACATTGCAGTCATTAATCTACTACTACTACTACCTCAATTGGAGATTTGGAGGTTCGGTTGCAGTAAGCTCTAACAGATGTGAATAGGTAGCTAGCTAGTACGATCGATCGATGCTTTGCTCAAATGGAGCCATATGTTCTAGAAGAGGGCCAAGTTAGCTAGTGTGATCTAGTACTAATAGCTAAATAGATTTGTCATTGGAGCTTGTGTGGATCACACTTCACTTCATGTTGAGATCAATGGGGACTTTGTCAACCGGGTCAGGCTCGCGCCCGTCGTGTCAAAGCCGGGGGGGCCCGGGCCTGGCCACCTGAGAAGGCTGGCAACACCCTAGTCCATCCTTAATCTATTGGCGGCAAGCTAGGTGTCTTTGTTCACCACACTGTTTAAGCATTTCGATTCCCGCCGGCCGGCGTACTAATTGATGGAATAACTTCTCCTAATCATGATAATGTCCTGTTAATTCTGATGTGACAACCTCTCGCGCGCCCACTAGTACCTATAGCTATATATAGTACAGCATATATTCCCTCAGTACGTAATCAAAACAGCACACTATAGCATGCAACAACGACGACAGACGTGTTGTGCTTGTAGCTAATCTTTTCTATGCTATTTGTTTTAACATTACCTACTCCAAACTTCTTAGTTTGCCCTTTGCACATCTAGGAGTTAAACACATAGTATTATACGAAGTAATGCTTATATGAGTAAAACACATACGTAGAGTATTATACTCAAACTCCGGTTTAGTTCTTTTTTTTTCTGAATGGAAAACCGCTTTAGTTCTGCAGACACAGAGAGACGTCTGTGTCTGTCGCAAGCCGCGACAAGGAGGCAATAACCAGGAAAGCGATTGTCGGCATCCCCTCCGCCGGCCACGTGGACACAGCTCCTGGTGGGCCCCGGTTCGCTGACACCACGCGTATGTGTACCGTCACGAAACAGCCCTATTCTTGCTAGGCGCCAAACCGGTGATTCTTTTTTTTTTAGGGAAAAAAACCGGTGATTCTCTTGACAAAAGCCAAAAAGGCTTGAACAAGAATCTTTGCATGCGTGGCTCTAATACAATGTGTCGTGTGGCCGTAGCAAGAAAAGGCGAAAGATCTGGCCAAGTTTTTCATGGCAACGATGGCTCGTTGCCTTCTCACAGTGAAGCTGCAACCGCCACATATTTAACTCCTGCATTGCCTCAAGAGAAACCATATTACGTCACATGATGTTCCTCTGGTTTTGTCACTCCCTGTGACCCTGCGCTCTGTTGTCAACAGAGAAAACAAGGGATGAGCTGCTAATCGATTCTGAGGCCAAATCATTCTTCGAAGAAACTCCAATGCGAAATCATTGTGCCTTGTACGTACAACTCATAGCTTAAGTAGTAGTAGTAATAATGAAGCCGAAATAACAAGAAATGGCAACGCGCCGATCGAATCAGATGCCGTTTCTCAATCATCGGTGCCGTGTGTATCTATATATTCTTCTGGAGAAAGTACCTTATCGGCTCATCTTTTCGTTTATTTATCCTTCAGTTCGCTGCGATCACTGTTCATCTGATAATGTGATAAAAAATCTAATACACGATCCACCACACATCATCGAGCACACCTACCAATGGTCCAATACTAGAATCCTGACAAGAACAATTCAATTGCTGCTTGGCTTTGCGACAAACCTTTTCTTTTTCTGAGCTTGAAGCCCATGCGACGCAAGTTGGCGCCGCCGCATGCAGGATTGTTAGTTAGAGTAGTTATACGCTCTAACATGAACGTACCTAAATACGTACGGAGCGGCTCCTACACTATTTAAATATGCACTCGTGGTCCAAAGCTTGTGTAAGTTTAGAAACATAAGGCACCGATCAGTTTGTCCTTCATCACATTCTCTTAGGGCCTGCTTGGTTGGCAGCCACCGGCTGCCACCGCCATGCATGCCGCGCCACAGAGTGTGGCGGACGAAATTCACGCCACAACTCGCCACAAAAACTGAACGGGAATAATGTGACAGCCGCAGCTTTTTGCAATCAACCAAGCACTGGCCAATCTTCTGTGGCAGCCAATATGTGGCGTGGTAAAATGTGGCTGCTAACCGAGCAGGCCCTTATTCTCACTAGCTAAGGCTAGCTTGTTAATATAACATGGTGCTACTATGTACGAACAATTTACTTCTTAATCAGCTAGCTAGGAGCCAACATAATCATGATCCGCGGGAGATAGTGGGCTTTGGTTATTTACAATCATCTTATTCTGGTTTAGGTAAGTGATCAGTTAAATAATTAACCAACGTTCATGGTGGGACTGTACTATCGATCGATTACCTTTGATCTTAGGTGATATCATCAGAATCCTTTTGGAGAAAAAGTAGAAGAATTCTTAATTCTTAATTGTCCGATTATGCGATCTTCTTGCCGGATCGATCTAATGATGTGAGTCGCGGGATGATTAAATTAAACTAGCCTAATCTCGAAAGCCACTGCTCCGCCACCACCCTTAATTAGTGATTAGCCAGTGGAAGGTGGTGTCACGCAGCTCGCAGCACGCCCGAATCGCCTTTGCTTTATGTGGCAGCCTCTATATGCGGAAGCCTGCTAGATTTTTAATCCGTCTTTGTGAGTGGTTAGCGTAGCCGTTGCTTGCTATAAGAGGAAGTACGTATACGTGTCACAATCATTCTCCAGCTTAACTATGTGCATGGGGACTTTCAAAATAAGTAAGTTGGTATTTGTACGATAACTTTCATCACAAAAGCAGGTTGCCACTTTCAGAAACCCTGCTATTGCTGTACTTTCTCCGAGGGAAATTTTAAGCCGCCTGTACCTACCTGCTCTCGCTTTCAGCTAGTATAAGTGATGTTTAAATTTGTATAACGAAACTGTTCGCAAAAGTGTTCTTGAAACTTTGAGAACACATAATAAAACTATGAGAGCACATTTCGGGCCAACTTCACAGATGTACTGTATAAATTAACATATATTTTGACTATGTAAAGGACCCGGCACTTCTTTTACACTGAAGGAAGTGTTTCGACGTGTGAATACTTATTTTTTTTACTGCAGGATACAATGCTGAATTAATATCAAGAAGCTAATTAATTTACACGATTTAAAACGTGCATATACCGTATGCAAAACATTCCGGTGAATCAAACGTGCATATACCGTATGCAGAACACCGTTGTCCCGGATGCTTTGTCTTTGCATGCATGGCTGCATAAAAAATAATAATACTACTAAATCGCAGCCGTCCACCGAATCTGAAAACAGGGCCGCCCTGCTGTGATGAGTCATGAACAGTGTAGTAGCGTCTGCAGTCGTTGGTGCATGCATGCCATGGACCAGACGCAAAAATGGCCATTCATATGTGCACCCATATGTACAAGCCGGTCCTACTCATATGCAAATTATTCTTAATTAATTCGATTCTGCAACTAGGTCAGCTAATTAAGCTCGCTGCGCACCAATTGAATGCGCGAACCACCACTCTCGATCGCTCGGTCAAGAGAGTTTCCTGCTGGACCCGCCGAAAAATCATCTCTAGATCTGCCATTTAACTATTGGGCGATGGCCGGTTAGAAGGGGGGCCATACAGATACTGAGGTGGGTTCTACAGTTTTAAACTAGCAAGGCGGCCCGCGCTGATAGCGTGGCTAGCCAGAACTCATTTTTTCTTACTGAATCATGTTGAAGAATCATCTTTGAAAGTGCAATTCTATTCAGTTTTCAATTTCTTAATTAATACATTGAAAATTGTCTCCCTATGTTATGTTCTTCGATCCAACAGTTCCTTTTCCCATGTATTATTTTTTTTATCGTCGGAGCATGTCTTTATGTAGATTCCCCATTGTCAAGTACTTTTTTTTAACCGTAGAGCCGAAGTTTTTTTTTTGTCATTCTCTTCGCAGCTACTTCATACGGAGGTTGGACCGGAACGACTACAATTTCTTTGGGAAAATCCTGATAGATTTATTAGGGTCCGCACATTTGCATGGCTAGCAATGCTACACTTTTTTCTATTTCTTTTATGATAAATTAACATTTTGTAAAAATTTTCTAAATCCTTAACATTTGAATAAAGCTCTTGGTTCAGTTTCCCTAGAGTCCATGCCCCTGCTGCTCGCTGGCCCAAGTATAATTTTCCTGGTTGCATCTTGTTTTGTTGCTCCATGGCTATGTTAGGTACGAATTAATATATCCCTGACCTTGAGAACAGTTCTACAACTTGGAGGTATACACATGGCTCTAGCCCCCCCTAGATATTGACCCTATGGTTTACTCAATTGTGGGTTGTCGATCACCTGGCAAGATACCTGACATTATGACATTGTGCATTGTTTGCAAATCTATTTGTGATTTCAAAATCCGAAAAGAAATAGTCATAGTCAAATGCAGCTCCTTGATCGGTTTCCTATTGTACGAATGTAAAGAAATGTTGGCCAGCTTATGCAACATTTCTTGTCGATTGATGTACTTGCTGATGATATTTTTGTCATGTTCAAGATCATAAATCTTGGCTTCACCATTTTACCTGGCATGAGGGTCTTGAGTCAAACTGTCTAGACCAAATATAAAATCGTGCTATATATCATCTTGTTATTGATTTAAATTCTGCCTCACCTTATCCATTTGTTTGTTATTATTTATGTTCCTTATCCTCCACCTTGAGCTACAGCTTGCTTTGTATCTTGTATGAATCTTGTTACTAATTAAAATGGTTTTCTTATTTTAAATTTAAAAATATATATATTATATATAGACTACATGGACCCTGTTTAGTTATTCCCCTTCCAATTTTTATGAAAATTAGGCTGGCATTTTTATATACTTTTCAATTTTGATTTGACATATATTATTTTGTTTAATCTACATCATTGGATGATCATATATGTTTGCTTTACTATGCTTTGCTCTATACGTATTGTTCAATATAATTTTACACAGTAGAAAACACAGAGGACATCGTGGTCTGGATGTTTTAGCAAGAAACGTCGTCATGACGGTTTATAGAAGTAATCTCACCGGATCTGTGGCAGGAAATGTCTTTTTGGTTTTGAAAATAAAATAATCATGATACGTGGATCCTAGGCGACTCGTGCTTATTATGCTCACATCCTTTTTCTTTTTCTTAAACACAATTATCTAATCTGTGTCCTGTTTCAAGCATTGTTTTCATGCAAGTGCATCACCTCTTTGCTCGACTTGGGGTTTTGGGAAGCCGTCGACATAGTAAAATAATTTTTACTATGTTTCGTGCTGTTGGCACATATATTGACAAACCTAATTCAACACACCAGAATTGTGGTTGTGTTTATTATATTGGAAACACCAGAATTCTGGTTGTGTTTATTAGGCCAGAATTCTGGTTGGTTTATTATATCGGCTTTTAAACGCTGATGTTTAAAAGTACTGTTTGCGGTATCCATGTGACAATATTCTCATGCACAACAGCCAGGAGAGAAAACAGAACCGGATTAAACGCTGATGTTTCCGATGGATAGGAAACAGATCCATCGAAACTTTCCAACTGCATCCAGCACACAGTTCGATTTTTATCTCCAAGCTCCCTGCTGCACCTTGAACAGCCCTGCTCCATCGAGCTTCAATTCCTCGTTACGATACGACGTGTAGGTTTGGATAGAGTGGCTTGGCCCCCTAGCCTCGAGTTCATCTTGTTGCGGCAGAACTACATCGACATTGACGTTATATATGGTTGCTTTCTAGGTGCTGGTGAGCGACCATGGTGGCGATGGTGCCGGTGAGTACCTCTAACAGAGCCTTCACATTGTCCTTGCCGAGGGGCAACTCTGCCCCTGCCGATTCCTTCTGCAGCGACAGCAACACATGCTCGAAGGCATCGTGGTCGTGCACGTCCGGCCCTGTTCCGATCCTTCTGCCACTATCTCGTCGAGTATCCGGTCAAACCTCTGGAACGCCTTCCTGACCCTAGCGTCCGTGCCATGCATCTGACTGCGCTTAGCCACGGGACGTAGTCGCCAACCTCGAAGGTGGTGAAGAGCACATTGCTCTCGTCCAGCAGCGCGTCTATCCTGGGTCGCCACCCGCTGCGGCCACTCTGCCGGCGCGCACGCCGAGCACGATCTGCCCAACTGCTTCCAACCACCACGGAGAAGTTGTCTAAAATTGATCTGCTCTCCCAGACGCTTGAGCAGTTGGGCATCATCGTATACACAATCTCGATTTGCAACAGCGGTGCAATGTTGATTCCAGAGATAACAATCGCAACCTTCAGAATTTTAGAACAATCGCAACCTGCAAGGCTGCAACGGCAGTGCGATTGTGGATTCCGGCAAAAGGCTTGTCTTCATAATATAGATGAATTGCAATTAGAACGATGATGTGACGTTGTTCCGGCGGAAGATTAGAGGCAAAAATCGACAAAACTGAGCGATGAGGAAACAATCTGCAAAGAATTTATTCTCGTATATGGACGTAACCCATAACCTCAGTTCACGGGCTGATCTCAGTTCCTCTAGCCTTAATCTCAGTTCTCAAAAAAGGATACCAAATCAGTTGACGGGCTGATCTCAGTTCATATATGAGAATTTATTCTCAGTTCATATATGAGAATTTATTCTCATATCTGCCACGAATCCATAATCTCTGATCAAAGTTCACGGGCTCTGAAAAGAATTTATTATTTCCTTATTCGTAAAGAAGGCCAAATGCGAGACGATTGGTGAATACTGAGGTGCGACGTGATGGAACTGTTGTATGGCAAGTTATCCCTCTAGAATAACGTATTCATGGAGGACTTCTACAATCAAACGTATTCACATGACACAAGGTCCAACGTATGGACAATATTAGGACTCCTCATGATAGGACCGGAGATCTCATATATAACGTGTGCACGGCTTTAATCATTGTATCAACAATATAATATATGGACTCTTTTAGCTATTTTCTGTCCAAATTTGTATGCAAATCAAACTACTATTTTTTATGGTTTATAAATCCGAATATTTTCTATTATAAATTGTTTTGACATAAGTATGTTGTTTTATCTAGACCGTTAGATGTTTATAAAATCCAACGGTTCGTAGCTTTTCTTTTTTCTGATTAACGTGGTAATTTCGTGGCCTTGAGAGCGAACGTGGTGGCTCCTTTTTCTCTTCAAATACTAAGATAATAGATGGGCTATACAGAAACGGTTAGTGCTAAACGACATGGATTTTTTTTTACTATATATATAAGGCCACCACTTGTATTTGTATTTATATATGTTTGTCGTTGCTAAAAAGTATAATAATAGCCTGTTCGGCAGGCTGAATCGCAATTGTTATACTATAGCGGTTGTTAAAGAAATAACTGCGAACACTGTAGCGGATGCTAAAGAAATAACTGAAACACTGTAGCTACTGAATCGCAGCTGCTGCAATGCAGCCAGCCGAACAAGCTGATATGCGGTTGAAGGAAGAGTACACCCCTTCCAATAATTTTGTAAAATGTAGGGAGTCGACCTGATTGGATACTTGAATGTTCAATACTCTATAGATTATTTCCATCACCACATTACTCCCTTGAGTCTCGAATATGAGTCCATATTTATACTTGGAAATAAAATTAATATAAAGTGAAGGTTAGTTGACCATGTTGCCATTTTGCTGTCTCTAAATTCTAAATGAGTTGCAGGTGTTGCAAGTTTGCTACACACTGATTATGATGCATTTAAGTAAGGAAATATATTAAAAAAAATGAATTTATATTGCATGCATTGGAGTTAGATGGACTGTGTGCGTGCCCTGTTGGAGTCTGATTATACTCGTATCCCTGATTAATGTAAGCCAATCTTGATCTCAAAAAAAAGGAAAGAAGGTGAAATGGACTTATATTTTGAACCGGAAGAACTGAAGAAGTAGACAAGGAACAAGTAGGTGACTCCCTTGTGGTCCAAAGCTAGAGCACAAGTTTATGAATGTTTCCACTAAGATATTTATTCCCCTTGTTTACTATATTATATCAGTCATTTACATGAATATATTGCAGCAATAAGGAACAAGGGAATATATATTTCTCTCTGACAATAATTTTTTATTGGTCTTATATACTTCATTTTTGCAAAACAATAAAAATCATTTTTCTTTACAAATACATAAAAGCAGCGCCTACTATCATATCTATTTCCGTCCGTGATAGCTCCAGGTAACACAATATGGTACGTGTAAGTACGTCGCTGTCCTAAAGAAAGAAAGAAAGAAAAGTCACAAGAAAGAACATAAGTTGCTTTCGCGCCATCAATAAGACAACATATTTCTCTGGCAGCTTTGAGATCGATCGACATCGAACTAATAAACTAATAACAATAATATATGTAGCAATCCTCATCAAAGAAATAAATTGACCAGGATGTTTAGCGAGTAGGCAGCATGTCACCACATCAATCTAGGCCACGAGAATTTCAGCTAGTTAATGATCGATCCACACGATTGGTGGTGTTTGTTTATTTAGTGATAATATAAGCGGGGCTTATCAAAAGATATGTTGCTTACTATTTTACAATCTAATCGCGTCCTCTCAAGAGCGATATGATATCTCGTGAAAGCGATCCCAGCTTGCGTTTCTTCTGCTGATCATTTTGTCCGTTTCGTCTTCGATCTCCACTCTGTTTGTCCACTCTGAAAATGATGAAAGTGTCTTGTTTGCTTCGACTTTATGTTTCAACATATACTCTAAACTATATGCTACTTTCCCTGCAAAAAATCGCAATCTTATTTTTGGAGTACATGCATTTCATTCAACTCCTGAGTTGCATGGAGAGGCATGCCTCGAAATCCCATAGTCCCAAAATGTCAAGTTTCTAGGGAATTCTGTACCATGACTTTGGTGATTCCAAGTTTAGAAGCAGTAAGGTGAAAAGGGAAGAAGGTGAACCCTAGGGAAACCAAGCACGCAAGTAAGCCAGGGCGGGCCTACCCTGCCGGTACTGCCTCGAAAAGGCGAAGCAGAATGTCAAACATGTCATGCACGGCACACGGGCACAGAAGACCGCAGCGATCTCTGCGAAACACAAGTATATATGCTCAAGAGAGAAAAATAAATGGTTCGTATCATATCAGGAGGCGTGGAGGCCAGAACGACTTGAAGTTGAAGAGCAGCTCTGTCGACGATCGAAGTCGGCAGATCTGAACATTTGAAATTCTGATCCTTGATCGCTACATCCGGGGGATCGATCGGTGCAGTAGTATATGCATGCCAGTGTATCTATATCCCCTGTGCTTTTGTAATGTGCAGATATCGTAGAAAAGTGCGTGGGCGTCAAATACGTACACGACCATGCATGTCCACCAGTCCACGTCATGGTTGCCAACTTGACGAATATTAGAGCAAGCCCAACCCGAGCCAACGAATCGACTGAAGACGTCCTGCTGCGACCGTCGCAACCAACAAACCTGCCAACGCTGCGACCGTCGCGTGTCAGTAGGTGCAGAACCCGTGTGTGATGCTGGACCCCACGAACAGTAAAAAACAGGCAAACCGACGGTCGACGGCAGAATCTACAAGCAGCCCTTCCTCTCTCCTCTAAAACAATAAACTAACCGATGTGTTGGTCGATGAGCCGAGCGATGGGCTTGCTCTTATACGGTGTATACGATAATTGGTCTGTTTTCTTTACAAAGAATATTGGACTGTTGACAGCTTTTTTTTTTTTTTTGACACCGACTGTTGACAGCTTCGATCTTAGTAGATTGGATTCCTCCATTTCGTCGCAGGACTCGACGACTGAAGCCCTTTCCTAAATCACAGACACTGTCCGTGTTTACAGGCTCATTTGGAAACCAGTCCCAGACTGGCACAAAGGCCCAGCCGAGATCTCTGGTCCGGTCATGGATCATAAAAGAAAGAAGTCTATATTGCCTCCCTCAACTTTTGCCTGAGTCCGGATTTCCTCCCTGAATTACAAAACCGGGTAAAATGACTCCTTCAACTCGTGAAACCGGATGTTTTTCCTCCCTGGGCTGTTTTTGCAGGCAGTTTTGTCCACGTGGCAGTGGGGCTCACACGTCAGATGCCACGTCATTGTCTTCCCTCCCTCCTCTTCCCCTTGCCATCTCGTCGAACACCTTGGGTGCATCGGCGCGACGCCTCGTGTGCCCGCGTTGAGCTCCGCGGTGCGCCCCTCGTCCTCGGCTCGGCTCGCCTGCGTGAGCGGCCCGTCGTCGAGCTCGGCGTCTGCGCTCCGCCTCGCCCCCCATCGTCGATTCCCGGCGCTCCACGCCGCTCCATGCCCTGCCATCGATCTCCGCCTCACGCCCCGGCGTCGCGGCCCCGCTCGGCGTCCCGCTCTGCCTAGGCCCCCGGCGTCGCGCTTCGTCGCCGTGAGGCCCAGGCCGCGCTCTCCGGCGCCGCCAGCAGCGACCGCCTGCTCGACGCCTTCCTCCGCCTGGCCGACGCCCACGACAGCTTCCAGGAGGCCGTCGTCGACCTCAAGCAGCACGTCACTGAGGCCCTCGCCGCCGTCCGCCGACACGACGTCGCGCGCCTCGTCGCCGCGCTCCGCTCGCAGCGCAAGGACGGGAAGGAGCTCGCACGCCTCACCGCCGCAGCCAGGGACGACGCCAGCCCTCGCGCCTCGGCTTTGGCAGCGGCAGCGCCGCCGAGGTCGAGGTTGTCGGCCTCCTGGCTGAGTCCGCCGCGGCCACGGCGTCCGCGTCCGCCGCGCTCTTCAACATCGTGGCGCCACCTTCCACGCCGCGCCGCCGCGCTCAATCGGGCGTACGCGCACCACCGACGCATCGGGAGCGGCGGCGTCGAGGCCGACGACCAGTGCGTCGGCATGCCGCACCTCGTGCTCGCCATCCTTGACGACCTGTCCGTGGCACGCGTCATGCGGGAGGCGTCGTGGAGCAGCTCCTCTGCTTTGTGCGCAAGGGCGATGACGACGACCACCTGCTGCGCCCGTGCGTCACCGCCCTCGGCTACGTGTTGCTCACGTTCACGTCATCGGCCCACTGGTGCAGCAGCTCGACGACCGCGAGGTTCCGGTCACCAGGGAGACGGCCAGCGCGCCCAAGGTGTTCGACGAAATGCCAAGGGGAAGACGGTGACGTGGCATCTGACGTGTGGGCCCCACTGCCACGTGGACAAAACCGCCTGCAAAAACAGCCCAGGGAGGAAAAACATCCGGTTTCACGAGTTGAAGGAATCATTTTACCCGGTTTTGTAGTTCAGGGAGGAAATCCAGTCTCAGGCAAGAGTTGAGGGAGGCAGTGTAGACTTCTTCCATCATAAAATGACGAAGGAGAAAAGGATTTGGGCTGCAAGTGTGGCCCAAACAAGCTTCAGCGTTCTAAGGGCCCATGAGTTAGGAAGAGGATCGTGTTCGTATTCCAACATTTTGCGGCCTGCAGGTTCGTTTCTTTCATCTTTGTTGGATCATTTTGCTTTTGCATCATGTATGTTGCTCTGGACATTAGCGAGTGAAGCAGTGGATCTTGCATGTCAGCATGTGTACGCAAGATGTACACAAGACTCAGAGGTGGATCCTTGATTAACAACTGAACAGAGATACATGACACGGACACGTACAATGGAAAGCGGCGATACATGAAAAGTTGAAAACGCTACTACTGCGCAATCAGTAATACTGATAACCAGCAACGCTTCAGTTGACACACGAAGGCATGCACACACAGATTAAAAGCAACTGCTACTACGATTACCTAGCGACCACACACGATTGCAAGCACACACACAGATAAAACAAGGCAACTGCTACTACTATCATCTGGTGATCCACACATCAGTAGGGGTATAGTTCAGCGGCGACATGGATCGATCTGCTCGATCAATCGATCAGAGGAAGCCGGCCATCGCCAAAGAAACCGCCGCCAGCACCGTGGCATTAACGGAGGACGCAGCGATGCAGTGGCTGGCGGCGGCGGAGGACGACGGGCCCGGTGCCGATGGGCCCGGCGAGGCCGGCTGGTCGGCGGCGAGGACGTTGATCATGAGCCTCTCCCCCATCTTGCAGCGGTCGACGTCGCCGCTGGCGAAGTAGGCGTACCCCGGCGCGTCGAGGCGGACGGTCTTGAAGCCGTCGCCGGCCGGCTCGCCGCCGGCGACGGTGCAGTGGTAGTAGCCCGCCTTGCCCACCGGGATCACCGAGTCGTTCTTGAACACGAACTCTGCAGGATCGGAAGAAACAGACACATGCAAAATGAACAAAGCAGAAAATTAACGATCGATGAAAATGATGAGGAAAAAGAAGGTTTGTGAAGGCAACCGTTCGAAGAAACTGTAGGGTGAGGGTTGAGAATCGCGAGCTAGCGCGTACATACCGAGGGAGTCCTTGACGTAGAAGGTGATGCCGGACGCCCAGTTGGTGTAGTACATCTCCTTGATCTCCGGCGGCGGCACGACCCACCCGTCAGGCCCGCCGACCTTGTACTGCTTCCCCTCCCGGGCAGCGGCCGCCGCCGGCAGCAGGGCGGCGGCGGCGAGGACGGCGATCGCGAGCGCGACGACGAAGCGGAGAGACATCGCTGCAGCCATGCCCAACCAGCGAAGCAAAACACGGACGGACGACGAAGGCTAAGGTTTCTCTGCCTAGATCTGGGGATGGTGGTGAACTAGGAAGAAGAAGACGATGAGAGAGTAGTGCTCGGGGTGTGTGTGTGGAGTTTCTGGGTTTGCGGTGGGAGGGGAGGGGGAGGTTTTATAGGGCGGAGCGGTTGATGGGGGAGGCGGGGGAGGAGCGTCTCGCGAGTTCATTTCGAACTGATCGATTCGGCCGCCAATGGCGGTTGCGTCAACTCGCGGGCAGGGGCCGCCGCGGCGAGGACGTGGCCGAGAACGTGGCCTTGTTGAAATTATATTCCCGCCTTGCGGTTTCTTGCAGTTTTCTGACATGCGGCGATCAATTTCCTGCGTTTTGGATTGTTTTCGAATTATCTTTTACGTACTAATAATAAAATCAGTTAACTTCCTTCTCTGGGCTGGGCCGGCTTTAACAGGCGGAGCGATGCGGGCCCATGATGCGGGCAGCCCGTCACAATCTGGCCCGTCCGTTCGCACGATAGGTCTCTTGTCCACCTCGTCACAGGCTCGCTCACAGCAAGCTCATAGCTTGTCATGAGCAAACAGCTGGGTTATCCTACCACAAGATTAATTCATCATCTACCTAGAAGGAGAAAGTCTCCTAAAAAAGATTAATTCATCATCTATCTAGAAGGAGAAAGTCTCCTAAAAAAAAAATCTAGAAGGAGAAAGAGCTTTCGATTCCTGATTAACACAATGCTGCTAATAGGTGCGTATTTAGGAAGCCAGACGATTCGTACGTACGGCATGCATGGAGGCGTAACAGGCGTTCCCATGCCATGCCATGCCATGGAAACCATGTCTGACGCGCCACGCAATCCCTGGGCACACTTTTGTTTTGGATGCTCCCATATACAACTAGAATCATGCAAAAGTTCACGTTGCTACAAACGTTTTGAATCGTTGTCACAAACATTATTCCATCACCAGGTCATCCTAATTAAGAGGCACTGGTCATATATGTTATATGTACAGATACAGGAAACGGATGAAGCTAGCTAAAAGGTTACCGATGTAACAAGGGTTAGTTAATTAACATTACAATCCATATAGGGTTAATTAAGTAATTAAGATGAAGGGCTTGCATATGGAATCAGCAGCAGCACACAGGACAAGTTACTGGCATCGGTAACGGGTCCGGCCGCCCAGGCCCGCCATAGCCACGATCCAATGCCGCATAGTTGAGCAGAAACGACGCGACCATGGCGAAGACGCTCGCGCACGTCAACCACAGCGCCGTCCAGTAGCTCGCACAGTGGAACTTGGCGCAGTCGGTGTGGACGAGTGATGACTTTAGTGCCGCGGTCACCATCGCAGAGACCACCGCCTGCAGATGAAGAAATGGAGAAGAGATCGATAAAATGATCAACCGGCTAGCTGGTAGTTAGTAGTAGAATTGATATGTTTTTTTTTTGAGACCAATATGAAATTGATGTTAGTCCAAATTATGAAAGAAGGCGATCGCCTCGAAATATCTGAAGCTCGCTTTATTACCATGTCTGCGTAGATGAAACAAGTGAGAAGGCAACGGTCTGTGCATTTGGCCAGCATGGAGCAGCAGTACAGCAGGGCCGCCGGAAGGCACCAGACGCACTGCAGAATGGCCACCAGTGCAAGACCCCTGCAAATTAAGGAACGTACGCATCGCATCGCATGCACACGGAGTCATCAATCAATTGATACGTATACGTAGTGACAATTTTTCTAGTAGAACAATAAGATACGCATGCACGTACGGTGCCTGAGTGAAGGAAGGAGGAAAAGCAGCGGCTGCTTAAGGTTAATTAATTAACCAACTAGAGCGAGTACGTAACGTACCAGAGGCCAGCTCTGAAGAAGTTGGCGCGGATCATGACGGCGAGCCCGGCAACCGCGAGGCCTAGCTGCAGGAGGCGCAGGCACAGCCCCAGTGGCGTGCCTGCCGATCCATGCACCGACGGCCGCACCTGACCGTCCTCCACGGCCGCCGCCGGCGCCTCCACTTCCATCGGCGCAAGTAACTTGTTTGGTGAGCTGAAACAGAATTTGAGAGAGATGGATCGGAGCACGACTGGACGAATAGTTGTTTGCCGCATTCAAATGAACAGTGGGGGGTTTATATAGTGGCTTGGTTTAGTTCGACGGCATCCCATTCCCGAAGGAAAGCATACCTCTCGGTCGAGCACAAGCAAAGCAAGCTACAGTAGCTAGCTAGCTACTACTAGCTCTGAGATACTAGTATATGCTTGCTTGTCATCCAACCTCGATTGCGTGGGCCGACTCCGGCATGGTCTTTGGTGTGTGTCACCGTACAGTACGGCCGAGCTCTCAGGAGATGCCTGCCGCCTTTTGTTCAGACAGGGCGCGGGGATGTCCTCACCTACACGCCATGGCAACATCTGGAAAGCCTGGCTGGTAAAGAAGCAGAGGCAAGGCAACATGCACAGAAGAACAACGATCGAGCAAGCAAAGCGTTTCGGCTCCGCTCTGGTCTGGGGGAAATGCCCGCCTCAAGCACATTGTCAACGAATTATGCAAAAAATATTGTCACATCTTGTAATTAGCAACGATGGGATCCTATTCCTGTTCTATAGCTCTGTTGGTTTAGACAACTCCTCTGTTTATTTAGTTGCAAACTGTCATTTGGTAGGAGCTCAAGCCTACACACTCCTAACGAACTTGTGACATTGGAGAATTGACGAAGACAACACTCGGGTGGTTTACACTGGAACACGGCTGCATTTGTACGTAAGACAGCTTGTGTAGCACAATGTTACAGATCTTGAACAATTGTCATTATTATTTGGGCACAACTTGATGGCTGCTGATGCAGTTCTCTGGGAAAAAAACAAAGCCACGTCTTAACAACTGTGAAATGTTAGCCACTCTCACGCTATCATATCTGAACCAATTTGCTCAAGATTTGGAAATATTTTCTTCAATGCTGCTGAGTAGTAGTTTGGAGTTTTGGCCTGCAATAGGAAAATGAAAAGGGAGCAGCTTCCGAATGGGCTCTACAGATTGATCACGTCAGGAAATCGGTGAAGGATGCAAAATAGATCGTGAAGACCTCGAATTCTGTCACTAGATGTTTACGCAGTGGCCAAGAAACATTCTCACTTTCATTGCCGCAGGAAATGTTTATCACACAACTTCTCACTCTCACTGCTGGAATGCCCTTGTTGTTTCTGTCTATTATCATTCACAAATTATAATTAGCGAAATCTCGAGACTGCCACACATCAAAGAGAACTGGTATAAGCACCATCAGATCCATGCAACACAAAAGACCGTTTAATATTCCAATCAGTGGCGAAGCTAGAGCTCGGGCCAACTGAGTGTGCACATACATGTGTGGTGCCTCATCTGAGCTTGATTACAAGCATATGCAGCAGTCTCGTGATTTTCTTTGCTGCTGCTGTTGTTTGCTTCGTTTTCCTATGTATGTCATATTTCGAATGGAGCATCTTTCCTGTTTGTAGTATGTACCGGATATGCATCGTTTTTATGAGGGGCTGGAATATATATATATATATATATATATATATATATATATATATATATATATATATATATATCAATATATTTCCCTTTCTGAATGATACAATAACATAAAGGTGAGCAGATGAACTGAATAAAATATTAACTAGAGTCGAGGGGCATTCCCTTTGCTTATTGTCGTCAAGCTTCAAGGATAAACTCGTTATTATTACATATTCCCAACTAATCAATGTAATCAATCATTAATACCGCATATCTTCTTACAGTCATCCTGTGTGAGTCCACAAACAGGGTCAAGGCCAGCCCTCAAACAACACGAGCACCGATGGTTTAGGCAAGGACGGTCATTGAAGCAAACTTTTTCTGGAAGTTTAAGTTTCTCGTCACCTAGTTCATCCATGCTTCGGCCTGCATGTAAAATATATATAAAAAAATTATCAACATATATGGCCACGGAATAATGTTTCTCATTTTTATCTTCTATATATATATACTTAATGAACTACCAACATAGTTTTTTTTTTTTTTTTGCGAATGAAAACTGCCAAGCTCTCGCGGGTGGAGTGGCTAGCAGAGGCAGGCTAGCACCTCGCCCACCCGGGTTCGAGCGCGGCATCCTTCTTAATAAAAAGCCAGGGGACGTCTCTCCCCTTGGTTGAGTTTTTTTTTTTTTTTTTGCGAATGAAAACTACCAACATAGTGTTCGTAACAAACAACTATATATGTTACTGTACTAAAATACTATGCATAGTAGAACACATAAGAAAGGACTTAAGCCCACATATTCAGTATCCAATTTTATTTACAAAGAAAATAAAACATCAATACTTGAGTAGAACATTGCACATACGTTGTAACAAATTCCGAGTGAGAATACAAACTTTTAATAATTTCACTTACATAGACCATGGTTCACTAAAGATCCGAGAAGAACCATCGAAAGCAGCACTAGTGCACCCATATGTCTGGTGTAGTTCTCCATGTGGGAAGACAACGTGATGCTATTCCTCTCTATTTGAAGAGTTTGTCCTTACGGAATGTAGTGCGTTCTCGACCTTTCATGGTACACACATATATATAACAGAAACAAAGCGTATAAATGACAATATGCAATCACATACAGGCTGGTGCGGTTTATTGATTTCCTGCTATCTTGGATGAGAAGGGCCCCGGCAAACTTTTATTTGGAAGTTAGTCCATTTCGTGCTATTCTATTTCTCTGGCAGGCCGTGATAATTAATTACCTGCATTTATGATTGTTTCAAATGATCTTTTTACACGTAATCTATCTAAACTAATAAAGCACGAGTTAGGGGTCTAATGTCCACCCACCTAAATCTTGTTTACCCTCTTACATACCCACCTTTGATCTACTTTCTGATCTCTCCTCAGCGGCTTCCTCCACCTTCGGATTTTAAACAAGGTGGAGCCATTACATAGGTGTTACATCTTTTGTTACACAATTACACTAGAGAGAGTTACGTTTTGGGGTCAAAACCAGCGATTTTCTCACCTGGCGCATGTTGCACCCGCCCGCAGCAGCACCACCCTTGCCGTGCTGATCGCTAGCACTTTCCTTGGAAAACATGCAGGCGCTAGCACTTTCCTTGGAAAACATGGAGGCGAGATTTCCTGCCAATCTCTATGACAACCTTTCCTTTCAAACTGCAAGCCGAGCTGCCCTTCCAATCCCCCACGCAACCTTTCATTCAGATCAAATTTTCAACCACAACCCGATCGCTGCGGCTCGGCGACGGAGGCGGAGTGACCGCGCTCGAGGCCTCCCGCAGGTGGTGCATCCGCGAGGCGCCGCTGCTGCGCTGGCGCCGGAAGTTGAAGCGCGCGGCGGAGGAGTGCAGCCGCGCGCCGCCGCCGACGAAGCGCGGGAGCAGGAGTCCTTCCCCCGCCGCCTGGCGCGCGCCGCCACTTTGCTCGCCGTTGCCTTTGCCTTTGCCGCCGCCGCGGGGCCAAGATTCGAGTCGGTGAGTTCCTGCGGTTCGTGGAGCTTGGCGGCGGCTCGCCATCGATCAATCAGTCGAGTCGAGGTATCAATTCGCTTTTCTTTCAATTCCCGATTTCATTTGTTCCTCATGTGCCCCTGATCTTGCGTGTGTCGGCGTTGAAGGTGAAGGGGAGCTCAACAGCGACGGCGGTGGCCGGCGGTAATGGAGGACCCGCTCATTCCTCACTGGTGGACGTGGCGGGCGGGGCATCAAAGGCGATTCGATGGCTGGACTGGCTCAGAGGAGGCCTTCCTCGCCGTCGCTTGACGCTTGAATGAATCACCCGTGGCAGCAGCGAGGTCCAGACGTACTGAAAATGCATCTAGGCTCCTAATCATGTGTTTTGTGTGATTGACGTCAAAACGATTAAAAGGACTAATGTTTGCAATGAGAAAATGTTCAGCTAGGTCTCACAATGGAGAATCAAAATGATTTCAAAGTTACAATCCCTTCATGTGTTGACAAGAACGGCATCAAGTGCTCAATGGACAAAGATTTATCTCTTTTATATTTTCATTGAGTCTAGGAATGCCGTACTATCAAGAGGGATGGTAATCATGTGTATTTTGATGTCACAAGAGCTTTTGCATGAACCAAAACCAACCAAATTTCAGCTTGAGAGATTTACAAAATTTCCAGTTACAGATGCTTCCCACCGGAAGATCCGGCACACTGCCGGAATATCCGGCGATGTAACTCAGTTACAGTTTCTTCCCACCGGAATATCCGACCCACTGCCGGAGTATCCGGCCCTGCTAAAACCCAGTTACAGTTGCTTCCCACCGGAGTATCCGACACTGTGTCGGAGTATCCGGTAGGACCTAACCTGCAGCGCAACGGTTTGATTTTTGGCCGCGCCTATAAATACCCATACACCTCCAACGGCCATTTCTCTCCGTCTCCACTGAAAGAACAACACCCAAGCTTCCCTTTCTCACTCTCTACTCATTCCCAAGCCAAAGATTTGTGTGATACACTCAAGGGAGTGTGTGAGAACAAGAGATTTGTGTTGAGAGCAAGCAATCCCACTCTTGAGCTTCTTGTGGCATCATCTCACTTGGTTTCATTTGTTACTCTTGGAGCTTTGTGCTCCTAGACGGCTAGAGGTTGCCCGGGAGCTCCCAATTCGTGTGGTGAAGCTCCGGGAAGTTTGTATTACCCATTCCCGCAAGGGATTTGCTAGTGGAACATTCAAATCGGTCTTGGTGACCATTTGAGCGAGGTTTAGGGTTGAGAGCAACCCGGTCCTTTGTGGACTCCTCAACGGAGACGTAGGGCACTGTGTGTGCCTGAACTTCGGGAGAAAATCGTGTGTCAATTTGTCTATCTTTTGATTGTTCTCTTTGTTCATACTTGTTCTTATCCATATTGCTTATATATTGCTATATTGTCTCGATCTACTTATCTACTTGTTTCCTTCCGCAATTGTTGTGTAGATTTACTTGATAGCATCTATACAAGTCTTTTGATTCAAGTAGAATTGCTATAAACTTCATAGTTTTCAAATTTCGCAAGATTATCTCCTGTTCCGGATTGTCCGACACAGTACCGGATATTCCGGTATCGGAGTATCCGGCAGTGTACCGGACTATCCGGCAGTTCTGACGATTTGCTTAAGTCCTAATTTGCAGAAGTTTTTAGCGTTGCCTGTTCACCCCCCTCTAGGCAACTTTCACGTACGTGTGCCACTTCGCTCGCTGTTCGTGTGCTACCTTAATTATTTCATTCATGTACTGTTCAATACTTCACTCGCGTGTGGTTTTCAGAGATGGTCAAAATTTCCATGTTTGTGAGGCAGTGACAGTGTTACATTCTGCATTTACGGATTGAAGAGACTGAATCCTGATACAAACATGCAAAGCTAGCTTAGGTTTTATCAGGTTGCAGGCCGATGGAGATAAGATGATGATAACTGGATCCTGGTGTTCTATATGAACACAAGTGACAACTCCATTTGGGTTGCCCATGAACTGGAGCAGTTTGTATCAGGGTCTAATTCGGGTAACTTCCTCCCAACTCCATTCATTAAATATTTAGTGAACTTAGATTGCTGTTCTACAAGGCAAATGAGTTAATGTTTTTTAGGATTTACAAACATAATGACCGTCTGATCATATATTCATTGTTAATATCCATGGAACAGTTTCCACTGATGACTGCAGTTCTTTTACAACAAAATAATCTGAGGAATCTTATGTTTTTAGTAACCAGCTCTCATCCATTTTCGTGTATATAATGCAGGTGCCTCGATCGACAGCCCAGAATCGATGACCAAGGCAATGTGCTGGTTGAGTGGCTGTCCTCAGCGCCTCGTCCGATCTGGTTGTTTGCCCAACTGATCCGGCATCGTCTTCCGAACGGAAATCTTGGCGGTATAAGGTTTGCCATGGCCGGAGATATTCAAACTGCAGTTCTTGAGAACCACCGAATCTGTTGCTTACCTAATCAATGAATAAAATCTCATGAATATTGTGACACATGTATGATTGACAAAGAAGCTCATCAGGTGAAGAGCAAGAATTGCTAAACAAGTGCTTCCCCAGCTGGAATATGTTTTTAATTGTCCTTTATTTTATTATGGAATATGTATGTCATTGAATCGGGAGGCACTGTAGCTATTGTTTTGTGGCATCATGTACAATATTAAGCTTTAACTCTAAGCTAATAAGCCCTGTGGATTATGGATGCTTTGTGCTGATTGTCAGTTTCTTTTATTTAAAATTTATTCCAAACTAATGGTTCTCTGAAGCTTTGTGAAAATTTTCATCTTCTCTTATGGTAGCTGGGCATCCAATATTTGTTTTTATTTTTCATATGAACAATGATTCTGTGTCTTCCGGTCCATTTCTTAATTTTTTTCGGATATAGTTTATGATCAGACCATATATTAGGTTACACATTATACCAGCTAGCTTCTATATGTTTTACAGGCAAGGAGAATTTTCTATTTGATACATGTGAGCCTTTTTCCATTGTTGGTTCTTCTACAAAAGTTCATGCTTTGATTCGGGAAAGCTTGTAGTTGCATCTGCTTGATCCTCATTTCAACACAAAGCTCCTGCAGACACTTTTTGATTTTTATAACTTGTGTCCAAAGATAAATGTCAGTAGAATATGATAGGGAATGTGATAAAAAGCCCTTCAGATAAAAAAAAAAAAGGTGTATCCCGGGTCGAATATCCGAGATCCCCATTTCCCTCCCTCACCTCCATTACAATTTTGTTTCCCGCCTTGCTAGGTTCGTCCAATCAATCCCTGCAATTGGGAGCCAAGAATTTTTACGTATTCATCTGGTGCTTTCGTCTGGCCGGGAATTGTAAATGCTGTGATCGTTGCCACTTTCTTCACATCCCGTGAATTCTCGATGGAGGCGTAAACTAATTGCGATTTCTGTGGTTTAGTTTGGGATTTTTGAGTTTTGGGCGGGGTGAAGTATGGACTGTGGCTGTGTTGAACCGAATTATTGGCACGACAGTTTTGGGAGGGCAATCTTGTCAGCTAATAATTTCTGTGAATTACTAGAATCATAAAGCAATTGATTGGCCTGGAGGTTATGCAAGATGATGGATATATTGGAAGGATTGAAGCAATATGCAGGCTCTACTCCAAATAAAATGATCTCTTACTGCCTTATTATGAAGCTGTGATGAACTGAGGAAAGATTCTTTTCTTTTTGGGTGGTGGATTGGTGGTGTAGTGTGGTTGGACCATCATGCTCAAAGCTCCAGATCCCCTGATGCAAAAATGTTTGATTTAGGTGTACTGTCTATATCTGAGATTGATGTGGATCCGTGAGGCATTCTCTCATAACTTGATTAAGTTGTTCTAATTAATGATCTGTTCTATGTGATTTTTCTGATTTTTATTTACACAAACTTGTGTTTATTTCGGCCTAAAATTGTGATATATGCTCTACAGGTTGAAAGAGCTGAAAAAGCAGAAAAAATTAAGTATAAATTAACAAATGGAATTAGTGCTGATATATGCAAGATAAAAATATATAATTTATTCAGGTGTCATTTGCAGTAGTTCCTTTTTCATATATTCTTTTTGTTGTATGATTTATTGAGTTCTTAGTGTTGGATTGGTCTTTATATTGCAGTCGGGACATTGATTTCAGTCAAAAAAAAAATGCAAAACCTGAACTTGGAATATCATTGGCTAAAAGATACAAGTTTTCTGCTCATGAGCAGATGGTGTTTGAAATATCTTAGGTACCACTTCTTTGTAGTTTGCCTCATAGTGATTAGATACTTTCGGATTTCAGTTTAATGGATTGTAGATGGTGTGGTTATGCTTTCCTTTTGAGCTTTACTTTTGATTTTCATCGAGCATTGATGTAACATCCTGGCACAGGGCTTCATAGGATTGATAGAATACTCATATAAACAAGTTGCAACTTCTTTTCCGGAAGCTCATCTCGAAAGAACTCCGAGGTTAACAATGCTTGGCCTGGAGCAATTTCGGGATGGGTGACCGACCGGAAAGTCGTTCCCGGGTGCGCACGAGTGAGAACAAAGTGCACAGAAAAGACATGTGTTGGTTTGTGAGGGAAGTGTTAATTCCTAGAGAGCTGCCAGGTGTGCGGGCCCGGCCTGGAAGAGGCAGAATGCTACAATTGATTGTTTATTACCTGTTGCAGAGGGTGCTATGTCATGGGTAATACATCAAGGGATTTTAGGCTCTAGAACCGTGGCTGGGATTCAATGCAAAATTGGCCGCTAGATTTCTCATCAAGGTTGAGAATATCTAACGAAAAGTGGCTAACCTTTTGGCTTGCAATAATTGTTCCCTCAAATCCTTGATTTATCATATTTTTGTTTCAGAAATAATTTCAGAAAGTCACAAGTAGATGCAAGTTTGTTTTCCTTTTGTCGTGGAAAGAGGCAAAAGCTATGCTAATGTTTATGCTGCGACTCTTAGGCAAGTATTTTGGAAGATTTAATTTCGTTCCATTTTTTATGTACTTTTGTTGTAAACAAATCTGCCAGTGTACTTGATTACTCCTGAAAGCTATAAACTATATATCGGCTTTATGGTGTAGATTAGTTTCAATTATGAATATTGCAATTATGAAATATTTATTTTTCACTGGTCATAACTTAATTTCCCTCTATTTTTGTCTTTTCAACTGTACTGTGTAAGGAAATATGATATTTTTTTGGAGTATGGCATGATATTCATTAACCTTTCACAATATGAAATTATATGGGTTGCACAACAAATTGATTGTCATTGAAGTTATCATGTATTTAGGTTTTTTACACTACCATAAGCTATAGTGGTTGCTTTGAGCTAACAACACCTATTTTTTGATGTGGTAGAAAAAACATCTGATCGATCATTGCATTTGACTAGAACTGTGCCCTCCCATCAGAATTGCAGTAAAATAATTTAAACTCTGCACTAATTCCTGGTGAGATTCATTGGCCTTTCTTCCAATTATCCACGGGAATCATCAATGCCCTCGAGTTAAGTAGTAATTTTACCTACTGTTTTCCCCTAAAAATCAGCACCTGACATTTTTTATACATTTGCAATACACATGATATTCAACTATTTTTCATTTTTTTTCACGTAATAATGTATAGGACGTGCAAGGAGAATAATTGGATCTTTAATTTCATATCGGACAGTGCTACATCATGATACCATTGCCTGGTAAATCTCTCTATCATTCCAGTTCAACATATCAATAAGAGTTTTTTTATTTTAGATTATTTCTTGTATGGCAGTAGAATTGCTATCTTAAAGGTCTAAACTAGCAGACTTACTCTTATGTACCTTTCTGAAACTGAATTTCCATACAAAGTATTCACACCATTCAGTCAAAACCATTTGGTATGACAGGCTTATTCTCTTTTTGGTTGAACTAGAAATTTATTGAATGATGTTTTCTCCGCAGGATCAGAGGAAATACCAGGGCCCAGAACATCATGCATCGTACTATTTGGGCAGAATGGTTAATATTGTATATGATAAAAGGGTCCAGTATAATGAAACATTCCCAGAGAACACAATCATATCTTTGATTATTACTTTCGTATTTTCTCGAACACAAAGTGAAAGAGTTGCTAACTTGTTCGTTTATATGTGCTTTGTCTAGACCATCACATTATTTAGCTTTTTAGTGTCACGAAGGTTTTGAAAACGTATTGGAAGAATAATTTTATTTGCTCGTAGCGTAGAGAACACCATCCACGGTTTGATGCATGGGATACAAAATTCATCTCGTCATGACAAAAACTAACAAAAGAATGCAAACTCATGAGACGGGATTCAACTAAATCAGGTTGCTTCAAACCGTGATATTGTTCATTTGGGGTTCATGACAAACCGTTGAGCTTTTCTTTGGTTATAGTATACAAGTTTTTTGGAGTAAAATTACACTTATCAAAATGTTAGAAAAATATGTATCACATTATATATTAGTAATGTGATTATTTAAATAATACAATTATATATTTTATTGATTGTTTGTTTTTTTACTATGATGTCACAACCACACCAAACTATGTAGTGTTGATAAATATTCGCATGTGCGTGTCGCACATGCATTTTTACTAGTAACAGTTAATGTCATGCTATTTTTGCCACATTCAAGAAAAAATCGACCATAAAGGAAAGACAACCCACATACTTCCTCCATCCTACAACAAATGACATTGAAGCGTTTAAATTTTGGAAGATTCACATAAGCAATTTATGGCAAGCTAATCTGGTATTTGCGGAAAGCTGATTTGGTACATGGGTCATGCACAACATTAAAAGGCAGGCATGAGTAATTGAAAGGCATTATTTCCGTTTAGTTGGCTAGGGTATCGAAGTTATTTTGCTCCACTCTTAATTTGTCTGAAATTTTTTAAAATGTCATTTGTTATAGAAAGGAGGGAGTAGTATATTATCAAGAAGAAGCGCTTGGTAGGTTCACAACCTGAGGACTTATCCTGTTCAAGTAAGGTTAAAAAAAAACTGAGGACTTATCACCATGCTATGAGGGTGGGACGACCCCGGCATGGTCTTGGTGTGTGTATCCGTACGGTACGGCCGAGCTCTCAGAGGAGATGCCCACACGTGGCACCCCACCATCGTCTCCTCTCCTAGTTGGTGGATTTGCGTGCGGCAGGCACGCTCAGCAATCTACGAATGGAATCAAATGCAAGCAAAGACAGGGACAGGGATGTCCTCACGGACACGCCATGGCAACATCTGGAAAACCTTGTTGGCAAAGAAGCAGGCGGCACGTACGCCCAGAACAACGATCGAGCAAGCAAAGCGTCTGGGCTCCGCCCTGGAGTCTGGACTGGGAAAATGCCCGCCTGAAGCAATATTGCCAACGAATTGTTAGAAAAAAAAAATGGCACGTCTTGAAAAGAGCAGCGAGCATATGGATCCTGTCCTACATCTCTGTTAATTCAAACAGCTTCTGTTTATTTGTTGCGAACTTGCGAACTGTCATTCAGTAGGAGCTCAAGCCTAAACACTCTTTAACGAACTCCTGACATTGGAGAACTGGCAACGACAAGACACGGGTGGTGCATACACTGGAAACAGGTGCATTCATAAGATAGCTTGTAGCATAATGTTACAGATCTTAAAGAGATGTCAATATTATTTGTTCACAACTTGATTGTTGCTGATGCCTTCTCTGGAATAATAATAAAAAAACTGAAGCCAACTTCATCCGAGCAACTATGAAATGATTAACCACTCTCACGCTATGATATCTGAATCAATTTGCTCAAGATTCGGAAATATTTTCTTCAGTGTTGCTGAGTAGTTTGGAGTTTTTGCCTGCAACAGGGAAAGGAAAAAGGACATGATGTATGTCAGACAGTGAGGGAGCACCTTCCAAACGGGCTCTACAAATTTATCATGCCAGGAAATCAGTGAAGGATGCTGGAATGCAAAACAGATAAGACATCAAATTCAGTCACTAGATGTCTACCCAGTTGCCAAGAAACATTCTCACTATCATTGCCATACAAAATGTGTAGCACATAAATTCTCACTGTCACTACTGAAATGCTATTGTTGGATACTGGAAACCTCCCAGGTTTGTAAGTACAGCAAATGACTAAATATCTAAGCCATGAAATACTTACGCAAGGATTCCGCTCAAGATAAATGGTTGTCAGCTTCTCCCGGGAACCAGCCAAAGCACCCTCTATCCCATCAAGTGATGGTATTTGGTTATCATTCAACCACAAGTCCTCCAACCTGCATAGCAAGTTGGGATATTAATAAGAAAGTCAAACAACGATTTTATCCAGGTATTTGCCTTTGTCGAAAATTAGCAACAACTCTTCAGTAAATTAGTGATTGGAGAATGAGAGACTATTAGTCACAAGGTATCATGTTACCTGGTTAGGCTTTCAATATTTTCTATAGCTGTTATCTTGTTAGATGAAATATCCAAAACACGGAGGTTCTGCAAGGTAGAGAGGCCTTCCATCTTTTGGATTCCATTATGGCTGAGGTATAGCTCCTCTAATGCAACACAACCCTGAATTGTAAAAAAGATCCATTAGCAAGCAGAAATCAGACAAGGAAAACAGAGAAAATTATAATAGAATACCTGAAACCCATCCATTGAAACCAGTCTGTTGCTTTGCAAACTCAGTTTCTTAATCAGTCTCAAACCACACAAGTTGACTGTTCGGATGCGATTTCTTCCCAGCCACAGCTCTTGTAGATTTGTCAAGGTTTCAAGATTTTCCATCACCTGAAATAAGATGAACATGTAAGAATTTAGGGAACTACAGTGTCTAAGACATGGGCATAACTAAAATCCATACAGCATGCCCTTCAGATATGGCTCATTTCACTAGCCAGAGGAACTAACTTTCCATGAACAACATGCAATCACTTGGGAATGAACACAAGGAGTAATGTACAATTTACTCTAAAATGCTTACCCTTAATCTGTTGCTACCAAGTTCAAGAATTTCTAATGCATGGAAGTGTTCAAGTTCTTCCATCTTTGCAACTTCATTTTTTGAAACATAAAGTTCTTTCAATGTGCTGGAAACCTTGGACAGCCCACTCAAGGAAGATATCTCATTGAAAGATACATCAAACACCAGAAGACCCTTGAAAATGCTGGCATCAGGAATTCTTGTAAGTTTGTTATCTCGAAGGACCAACTCCTGAAACATGAAATGTAGTTAGAGACATTACAAAATAGCTTCCTTACTTTTTAGGTAAGCCAAATAAGTTTGCCAGAATGCAAAATAGTTCAAGTATTACTAAAGCTGGCGTAGATGAAATAAAGACCATTAAAGGAAAAGGGGATGTCCCAACTCTGACCATATAACACCCTTAGTTCACAGTGAAGAGTTGGTCCATCTCTTCGTAAAAGCATATATTTTGGGATATCAGGGCAGTGTTACAATGCCTTCAACTGTTATGATTTCCACCATAATCATAAGAGTCCAGATAGTGGTCCACACATGACACATCCGCAAAATTTTCATGAAGTGCGCTACAGAAAACTTAGTCTCCTTGCTGGGTGTGCTTGTATGGTAAAATAATAAAATTGTATGCATATAATTTATTATGGCAGCTTGTTATTACATTGATTGAGCAAAGTTGGAACACAATACAATCGGTCGCCTACCTGATGCCTATTACTTGACTCGGTAGTTCTAATTCTACAGGGGACAACGACAAGGATGGCTCAATGAAAAAAAAAACAAGAATACATGAGCACAAAGTACACACAGCAATTTCATCAAACTTCTATTATAGCAACCACAAGATAATCATACACAAACCCTAGCTTTTGCTCTTAGAAATGCTGCTATGTTTTCAAATTTAAAATACAAACATTATGTTAATTTCACCAACCTACATAAAGCAAACCAAGCAGTATATCAGGAATTGATCGCACAATCAGGTTCCATGATATTTTTTTTTTCTTCTAGAGAACCCAGATTGGTAATCATCATACAAAAAATGATGCTTTATAGTCAATGATATTGCAGGTATAATTTTACACAACAGCTAATATCCGAAATTGAGCATCAATCGTAGTGCCCCAAAAGTATCGTGATACCATATTTCTCAAGGCAGTAATCACCTGTAGCCCAGCGATTGTGTCCCAGGACGAGAGCGGCGCGACGGCCGCGTCTTCAAGGAGATTCTGGCGGAAGGAGAGCTTGCGCAGGCCGGCGAGGCGGCCGATTCGAGGGTCGACGGAGGAGAGGCGGTTGGCCGTGAGGTCGAGCTCCTCCAGCGTGGGCGGGATCTCCACCTCGCTCAGATCGTGCAGCTGGTAGCTTGTCAGGTCGAGGAACAGCACCGGCCCCTCCTGCTCCTCTGTCTCCATCTCGGCCTCCGCCTCACCGCCACGCGCCGGGGCCCGCGGATCGCCGGCGCCTTCACCGGAGGCCATGGGGGATCGCGGCGTGGGAGCGTGGATTCAAGCTTCGCGAAGGTTCTGGAAGAAGTGGCGGAGTGAGGACAGGGAAGAGCACGAATATGCGGAAGAGAGGTTTCGCTGCTTCCGCACGGGAAAATAGGAGAGTTTGTAGATGGGCTGGACGAATGTCACTTGGGCCGATATCTTGGGTCTAATTTCAATTACAAGCCCTACTTAGGCCCACCTAAGCCTAATCCTCAAATCGCCAAGGTCCAAAACCCTAAAACCCACAAGGCCTCGCCGCCCCTCCGCCGCGAGCTCGTCCCCTTCCCCGTCCCCGGCAAGCAATGGCGTCGCGCCTCCGCTCCTTCGCCCGACCCGCCGCGGCGGCATTCCTCCGATCCGCAGCTAGCCGGAGCCCCGCTGCCTCCCTCCCCCGCTCTCTCGCTCCCATCCCAAGGTAAGGAGCATTTAGGATACCAAATTGCCTGTGAAAATGTTGCCAGTTAGGCTTTGGTTTAGCTAGTGGTTTCATGTGATGCAGGGCTTCAGCCGTGGGGCGGCAGATGGCTCTGGCTCGGTCGCTGCAGCCGCTGCACAGCGCGGTCTCGGCGGCGAGGCTGACATCGCGGTTGGGGGCGGAGGTGGCGCGGGCCGTGTCGCAGGGTACGCTCTGCAGCTCCTACCCTGGAGTCTGATACAGTCTACTAATCTTTGCAGACCCTACTTGTGAGTTGTGGCTGCCCGATTGCTTGCCTGCTCGTTTATTCTAGTTCATGTGGTCGGTCTCCATTTATGGTGCTTTGGCATTCCGTTATTAGTGTGATACTGTATCACTTGGGTCTTATGCAATTCTTTGTTGGGCTATGCAGTAACATAGGATCATAGTCGTTCATTGGCCAAAACTAGGATGAGCACCCATGGGTCTAAAGTCTAGACATCTTTCCCTGGCACATCAAAACAAATTTTAATCCTGACTCCAGATATGATGCCGAATTATTTTTTTTGAATATGTGCACTTAATGTTTAGCATAAAACAATAGTTCAACATATACAACCAGATGCGAAATTCAGAGTAGTGTTAAGTATAACATAAGCCACATCCTGTGTCTATATTTGTGCCATTGACGCTCTTATCAACATATGTGCGGAAAAAAATGTTTTATTTGTTCATTTACAACTCTGCATTGTACAAATATGATAATTTTACAACATTGCTCTCTTTAATTTAAATTTATATGGAAGCTTCCTAATTGGGAAACATGTTTCCTATGCGGGTGAAATCTTTTTGTCACGCATTGATGCTTTGCGAGGTTTCTTTACAGCTATGCACATATTCAGGACATTTTACTTGAATTTTCATGAGTTTTTTAAGCGTGCTAGCTTATTTAGATGATATGGCCAAAGAAAACTTACCTCTATAAGAATACTAGGCAGGTTCAATTTTTACAGTTAAAATGTGAGCATGGCACATAAGGCCCTTTTTTCTTCTTCTAACACTTGACATAAGCTTTGAAATGGAATTTGGCCTACTGCAAATGTCATGTCTTTAGGTGTCACGGTGCACTGCATGTCGTCCTAACTGAGTTTAAGATTTAGAAGAAACTGACATGGCTCTGTGGTGGTTCTAACTCTTGGAATAAAGTTCATTCTCAATTTATACATAGGAATTTTGTGTTGATGGTTTGCTATGACCGGCCACTCTTGTAGTATTAGCTCATTTACTAGTTGCCCTAGTTTCGTGTATTTACTTGACAGTAAAAACATGGTGAAAAATATAACTTAATAAATTATGTGATGGTTGGTAAATACACAATACACCATTGGGTCAATGACCTATTTGTCCTTCAACTCTCACCGGTGGTTTCTTTCGTCCATCATGCTGCCAAAGTTGTAGGACATGGGTGGTCATGAACCCATGAAACCCACAATGTTGTTAACCAATAACACGTGTACAATATGGAGAGTTGCAGTACCTGGAGTAACTCATGATAGTTTTTGCTAAGTTCACAAAAATGATTTTGCCTTTTGGTTGTTGCAAAATTCCAGTTTGATGTAGCATATAGGAGTTGGAGTGGTATCATTTCTTCTCAGACATGTCATATATCGGTCTGTGAAATTTGCTCATTGTACATTTGTTGTTCCTGTCTCACTTTTCCTATCTTAATGACTTATGTACCAAAATCAATATTTACTACAGAAAGTTCCTTCATTTTCCCAATTTTGTTTAATGTGATTTCCTACACAGTTTGAGTTGCTTGGGCTTGATTTTATGAGTGAACAGGATGCTTAAAAGATTATGAATATGTGCTTATATTAAATCGTTCACTGGAACTCTCATTGTGCTGTGCAGTTGAACACATACTGCCAATTGAAGTTCACAAGAACATAAATCAATTTAAAATTACTTCAGTCATATTTACTCCCAACTGTGATTTATATATGGGGTTCCAATAACTTCTATTGTAGCTTCACTTGTATTATGAAACTAACTGTTGTCCCTTTCCTTTTTGTTGAGTTGTTTTAAACTCTATCATTTCTGTTTTTAACAGTAATTGTTAGGCTCAGTAATTGATGCTTGTAAATGATTTTGCTGGACAACCTGAAACTTAGATTTTCCCTATTGTCTTTCAGAGATGGGTCTCTGCGTCCCGCGATAACGAACGATAACGAAAGAACCGGCTCTGAAAAGTGCAGCGGCGGTACAGCAAATATTTTCCAACATTTTGTTACCTTAATAATTATTTCCGTGCTTATTCAGGCTATACTTTGTGCTATGCTCTGATTGCGTGCTTTTGACCTCATTATGTACGTTTGGAGTTCTGTGTGAGGTCAAGTTTTCAGAGACTTCTGTAAGCAAATCTGGTCCAATTGACCTCATAATGTACGTTTTCCGAGGCCTCTGGTTTCATCATTTCGAAAACTGACTTCTGTATGTTTCAGTTTTTTTTTTTCTGTATGCTTTTGAGTAGTCATGTTCTTCACGTTTGCTGTTTTGCCTGTGACATGGGCACCTTTTTTTTTTTTTTTTGTTGAGGGATGGGCACAAGGTTTAGTTAATCTAGACGTCTGATAGTAAGTACGTGACATGTAGATTCAGATGCAAGTTGTACGTTAAACCAATCATTCGATTTATTTCTCGAAAGCAAGGTGCTGGTCAGCATATATTAAGTACTTGGCATGGAAAGGTAAGATGGAGCTCTTACATTCCCAACTCAGTCAAAAGAGCTTAAGAGCGCAAACAAAAGCCTCCAAAAATGTCCAGTGCTCCTGGAAACAATTAAAAGGGTAACACATGCAAAATGCAAGGGCACACAAAGCATGAGTACTCTTTAGTTAAGCTAGCCAATTCATCACCACCTGAATCCTGATAGTGGCTTACGTCGGCGACGAGCGCCATGCAGCTGGAACCTACGGCGACGGCGGCATCGGCTTTCATCGCTCCCTACCTTGGAGGCGGCGCTAGACTTGCCCGACATCGGAGCTGAGCAGCTCCACTTATTGTCGTCGCCAGCGACGCAGCTGGGGAGCTGGCGGGACGCCTGTCGCCGCTGCCGATGATCGTCGCCCAGCTAGAGCGGCGCCACGGCTGCCATCGCCGGTGCATCACCGTTGGGCCCCATAGGAGAAACTAAATAGTGTTGGCTTCTCGTCTTTGTGAGACTGAGAGTATGTGTGCGAGTGTTGCTTGTCGTTTGCCAGATGACCTACTTCGCCGTGACGAGCAGGGATGGCAATGGGCCGGGTTCAGGGCGGGTAGAGCAATTCCATACCCTCCCCGACAAGGGCATCGGGTAGAAATCCCCACCCGCCCCCGGCCCCATGGGTGAAAATCTCCACCCGCCCCCGTGCCCGTCGGGTATCGGGGCGGGTTTCGGGTCACCCATGGGTGCCGCGGCAATGTTGCCTCCGAGCACTCTTTGAAGAGGGGGGTCCGTCGCCCGGCAAGTGGGCAGCGTGCGCCGTGCGAGACGGGGGAAGGGCATCATCGTACGTCGGCCTGGCGTCGTGTGCCGGGGCTGCGTCGAGGTGGTGTCGTGCAGCTGGTGATGGATCCGTCGTCGAGGCTGCGCCGTGCTTGTGCGTTGAGGTAGCTTCATGCGCGGGACGGGCAGATCCGCCGCGTCAGAGGCAACCACGACGCGCGCGCGACCAGGCCGCGGCTCCATCAGGCCGAGCTTGGGGTCACGGCGCGACGCCGTGTGCCGGGCATGGCGAGTGGCGGACCTGGCAGCGACGCGGCGTGCGGGAGGGCCTGGAGTGGTGGCGCGGAATGCGAGAGGGCGCGGCGTGCGGCGGCGGTGTGCGGGAGGGCGCGGCATGCGGGAGGGTGCGGCGGTGGCATGCAGGAGTGGGTGTGGCGTGCGGTGCGGGAGACCGGGAGTTCGGGACTGGCGTTGCGTTTGTGCGTGAGACAGGGAGTGGGGTGGGCTGTGGGGGGAGGATAAGGTTAGGGTTTAAGCCGGCTGGGCTGCAATCTTCAGATGCCGCGCTGGGCTAGCTGGGCTGGGCTATGCAGTTTACAATTAATACTTCAATTCACATTTCGGGTACCCGTTGGGGCACCCATGGGTGAGGATAAATCCCCGCTCGAACCCGACTCATAGCGGGGCGGGCACGGGCGCCATCCACGGGTGGAAAATGAGCTCCATGCCCGGCCCCATCGGGTCGGGTACCCGGAACCCGGCCTCGAATTGCCATCCCTAGTGACGAGCTATTTATAGAGAGCTCGGTCAAGGAAGAAAGTGATCAGGCATGCGTGACATGGAAAGAAGATCGCAACCTCGATCTCTTTCGTGATCACAATTGAGGCTGAGTGGTCATAAACCCATAAACCTTCAATGATGTTTACCAATAATGCATTTACAATATGGAAAGTTACAATACCTGCATTATCTAAAAATGTAATAGCTGTTCCTAATGAGTTCACAAACCAGCTTTTGGTTGGAGTGCAGCTAAGTTAACTCCGGTTTGATGTAGTATATAGGAATTACTCATAGGCTTAGTAGCACTTCAGTTCTTGAGTTCGACTTCTCATAGGAGCGAATTTTCTAGAACGGCGTTGTGCATTCATCGGTAGGCGATGTGGTGGTCGACATTGAGGCGTGAGTAGAGACTTCGTCAATCTCAAGCATTTGTCGGCTCAGTCTTTAAAGATGATTATAGGGGTAAAGTTTGTGGGTGTGCCTTTATAGGGGTGAGGGTGCGTGCGTTGTGAGTGTCTGAGTTGTACTGTATAATTACAAAAATAAAAAAAGTTATAGGAATTGCTCGCATGTCATCTCTACTACTTAAAAAGATTGAAAGAGATCGTTGACTCAATTTTTTGTTTTTCGTCCTGCCAATATCTATTCTATGCCTCTCAGCCTGCATTGTTCAAATCGAAATCGGAGTTTGATTTAATGAGCTCAACTCCAATTCGGACTTTCCCGATTTTCCTGCGTTTTAAAGATTTCTGGACTAGGAATTATAGTCCGTTTAGAATCCTTTTGGCTCATCAAATGGCATTATAGTGCGTTGATCTCACCGGGTCGCGAGCTCAAAACGCCTCCAATGGCGTATAGTGTCTTTGTCTGTAATCTGGACGGAGGTTGAAGAGGATTGCCGTTGCTGGGCCGATCGGCTGAGATGAGCAAAATAGACTGGGCCAGAATGAGCATAATGGGCCAGCAACGGGAGAGAGTGGTGGCCACGTTGGTCTTGGATCCACTGATGGTGGCCATGTTGGTCTTGACTCTCGAGGCCGCTGGGGAGTGGGGATGAGCGGGGGAAGAACCCGGGGACGAGGTCCTCCACCGTCCTTGATGAGCATGCTGGCGAACGGCCCGTACTTGGGGGACGAGGACGACGAACCCCACCGAACAGCGTGTGGATGCTGATAACGTCGGTGACGAACAGTGGCGGAGCCAGCCGTGGACCCAAGGAGGGGCCGTTCAGCTTAATGCTCTGGCTGCTGGCGTTGTTAACATGAATAACAATGGCTTAGACTCAAATCCATAGTGGAAAAATGCACAATCAAAGGGGGGGCCGGAGCCCAGGTTGGCCTGTACCTGGCTCCGCCCCTGGTGACGAAGCCGCTCCAGCGAGGCCGACGACGAGCATGGCGCAGACGCTCCAGGCCACGACGTCGTCGACGGCGGCAGCGGAGAGGACCATGCGGCCAAGGTCCGTTGTCATCAGCTTCAGCTCGGTCAGGATGCGCGTGAGGATCGGAAACACGGTGATGGACAGCGCGACACGCCGACACCCATGACGAAGAGGAACGGCGCCTGCCGCGCGTCGTCCCTGATGATGGTGACGCGGAACGCAAAGGAGGTGCCGATGCCGAGCGTGAACGGGAGTGGGCAGTTACGTCAAGCTCGAGGCCGACGAGGAAGCGGAAGAAGAGCAGCCCCAGGTTGGCCACCGTGTACAGCACCGTTATGCTCGCCGGCAGGAAGACGGTGTGCAAGAACTTGGTGCTCCGGCCCAGCGCATACCAAGCCGTTGGAGCCAGGTTTCACTCGATAGGTCAGCACGCATGCATACATGCAGCCAAGTAGTAATACATTGAATGATGGAAACGAGGTAGGCGGAGGAGGCAGGCGAGATGGGTGAGGGCGAGGCAGATCTGCAGGATGGCCAGCGGCAACGCGAAGTCGAGCGGGTTCGACGCCACTTCGCCATGGCTACGGCCGGTCGTACGAGCGTATTGCACATTGGATTCACCGATCAAGTGTCGCCTTTCAGCTAGCTAGACGTATCTTGCTCCAACGACGTTCAGGGCCACTTCGACCGGCCAGCCAGCGCCTTCGCCTCCACCGCGACCGTAGTCCCACGCGCACAAGGTAACTATACATACCATTGCTCATCTGATTCAGGCTTTTATGTTTCAGTTAGATGTTATAAGTGTGGGTATTTTTCTTTAGTTATTTTCCCTTTATTTTCCAAACAGATGCAACGATTATAGAAATGTGTTTATTCCCTGGATGTTTAAATTTAAGATTCTCCAAAGATCAGCCTGGTTCTAGCTGCCAAAGATGACAATGCAAGCACACAAAGAAGAAAACATACTGTCAAAAATGGATTCAGCATTTTTTTTCTTTCAAAAAAAACTTATAAATGAATTGTGCTTTGAATTTGATACTTTCTTGTGCAATTTCTTGGGTATTTGATTTGGGTTGCGAGAGCTTCCTCCTTAAGCTAGATGACTAATTGCTTAGAGACTATTGTTTCATTCTGATAGCGGGTTTATGTGTGCAACAAGGTAGAGGTGGAAGTCATATCGAAAAGTCATTTGACACAATGGAAAAAGAAACGAAATGAGCAATTTTGTATTAGATTAGTCAATTATGTTATCTTGTGGAAAAAAAAAACATTTCGCTCCCGTAGCAACGCACGGGCAATTTGCTAGTATACTATAAAAGTGTCAAAAAGTTGCCATTGTAGATGTGTTGAGTCCGTGTCAACTTTTCAACCTACATGACCTATGTAACAAAATCAATATTTACCAAAAAAAAGTCAACCCCTCCACTTTTTTTCCCAATTTCGTTCCATGCAATATCCTCCACTTTATTTACAAAAAAAAAGTCAACCCCTCCACTTTTTTTCCCAATTTCGTTCCATGCAATATCCTACGTAGTTATTGAGTTGCATGGGCTTTATTTTATGAATGAACCATTGCTTATCTTAAATCGTTCATTGGAACTCAAGATGATATATATTGGACAATTTAACTTTAACAGTCTGGTTATTTCCTAAGATGTTCTAAGCATCCATGTGGAGGCTGTTGGACACATTTGATACTTGGTTTGTGAACTTGCTAGTTATATGTGAGTTCCAACAACTACTGCTATTGAGCGTACTTTTGTTGTGAAGTTCATTGTTTTCCTCGAGGTTTTTTTTAACTCTTTAATTTGTGCTTTCAACAATAATTATGATGTGTAGTATAGCATTGATTCCTCATGCATGCTTTGCAAATTGATGCATCTAGATGGTTTTGCTGCACAACAACCTTAACTCCTGAAAGTTGCATTTTTCCTATCATGTTTCAGAGACGGGTGCCTGAGCATTCCACGATAATGCAAAAAACTCTGAGTAGAGCTAATCTTGTTGATTTGTATGTTTCAGTACTCTGGTTTCATACATCTCAAGAGAGTGTATGTTTCAGTATCTAAAATTTGATGTTCTTTTTTCCAGTGGTGGAATTGAAGGGGGTTGGAAGGGGCCATGTGCCCCCCCCCCCCCCCCCCTTCAAGGTCTTTTTGTTTAGTGAACTAAACACTCATCTCTATGAACACAATGACACACACCCTACCCTTATGAGGTTTTCCGAAAGACGAGGCCGGCTTGGATTTGAGATTCATGAATTCACCATGGGCGCCTCGCTGTTAACGGCTACGTTGCCTCTCACTGAAAATATTAATTATTCGTAATGCAAAACCCGTGTCAAGTCTGAGGCTTGAACCCGGGTGGTTGGTTCCACCTCAACGAATCTAACCAGCTGAGCTACACTCATTTTGGAAGCTCCAATTTCCTTTACAATCATTAGTCTTAATCTTTCTTTTATATCAACAAAGTTAAGTTGTTCCTTGCCAAACTTCAGGTTTTATATGCATGTATAGCTATAATTTGGACATACAAACTAGCAAAACTGTTTTTAATTTGGTTGGTCTTATTATTGGTCAAAATTGACTATAAAATTATGTGATGGCTTTGTTTCGTCACTCCTTATTTCTGTATGCTTTTGATTGTTCTTCACGTTTGCTGTTTTGGTTTGTGACATGGGCACCAGGTGTAGCGTCCCGCCTCTTCGAGGCCGGGCCCGCACGCCTGGCAGCTCTCTAGGACCTCAAGACTGACCCCACAGATCAACACATGTCTTTTCTGCGCACTTTGTCCTCACTCGTGCACACCCGGGAACGACTTCCCGGTCGGTCACCCATCGCTCCAGGCCAAGCACGCTTAACCTCGGAGTTCTTTCGAGATGAGCTTCCGGAAAAGAAGTTGCAACTTGTTGATATGAGTATTCTATCAATCCTATTAAGCCCTGGGTCAGGATGTTACATACTCACCCCCTTAGAAGATCGACGTCCTCGTCGATCAACCCCAATCCAGGAACGTCCCCCTTTGGCCACGTACATGCGTCCAGTGCCAGCGCATGTGCCATGCTGTGTGACCACTCTGGACCCACACCAGCCATGCGCACCATGCCTGCGCAACTGCGCCCACACGCGCCTGTAAAACCGCGAGGGTCGGCTCTGATACCACTGTAGCGTCCCGCCTGCTCGAGCCCGGGCCCGCACGCCTGGCAGCTCTCTAGAACCTCAAGACTGACCCCACAGATCAACACATGTCTTTTCTGCGCACTTTGTCCTCACTCGTGCACACCCGGGAACGACTTCCCGGTCGGTCACCCATCGCTCCAGGCCAAGCACGCTTAACCTCGGAGTTCTTTCGAGGTGAGCTTCTGGAAAAAAAGTTGCAACTTGTTGATATGAGTATTCTATCAATCCTATTAAGCCCTGGGCCAGGATGTTACACCAGGTTTGGTCAATTGAGAGAGGGTGAGACGTCTGATAGTAAGTATTGGCAAAGAAATTTCAGATGCAGCAACTTGTACGTTGGCACCTCATTCTTTTTATTCATCGACAGCAAGGTGCTGGTCTAACGGACCATGCAAGTCAAACATAGCATGGAAAGGTAAGATGGGGCTCTTAACATTCCAACTCAATCAAAAGAGTTGAGGAACGCAAACAACAAGCCCATCCAAAAAGGTCCAATGCTTCTGGAAACAGTCAAAAGGGTGAGCAATCTAGTGAGCTACACCTGAAACATGTGCGCAAGCCATGCAATGATGCAAGGGCAAACAAAGAGCTAGCTGTCTACTCTTTAGTTAAGCTAGCTAGCTAGTTCATTAGTCATCACCACCTGATCGTGGTTTACACGTCGGCAACGAGCGTCACGCAGCTGGAACCGCCGGTCCACCGGGGACACCGGCATCGGCTGCCGCGGCAGGCTTGACCGGCGACCTCGGTGACCCGAGTCCGCCGGAGAGTTTCCTTACGATGCTTATGACGGCGTCGGCCTGGAAGAGCGCGGGGTGCGTCCTCCCGAAGCCGTTGAACCGCCGGCACACGGCCACGTGCGCCGCGAGCGCGGCGTCCCGGTCGCCGCCGTTCTTGGCGGCCTCCTCCGCGACGGCCTCGGCGCACAGCCCGCACACCCATCGCCCGGAGAAGCGGCGGCGCACGGCGGCGATGTACGCCGGGGTGCACTCCTCTTGCATGCCGCAGCACTCGCACTGCGCCTCCTCCACCTCCGACAAACGCGTGGCGTCACCGCCATCGCCGCCGTCGTGGCCGCCGTCGACGACGTCGGAGCTGAGCAGCTCCACTTCCTTGCCGTCGTCTCCGGCGACGCAGCTGCGGAGCTCGCGGGACGATGGCGAGCGGTGGTGCCGCCTCTCGCCGCTGCCGAAGCTGCCGATGATCGTCGCCAAGAGCGGCGCCACGGCTGCCATCGCCGGTGCATCACCGTTGGGTGACATCGGGATGTAATGTTTGCTTCTCGATCGTCTTCGTGGGGCTGTGAGAGTGTCCTCTGTGTGTGCTGTTTGTTGTTTGGGAGACGACCTGCGTCGCCATGGCAGCTATTTATAGAGAGATCGGTCAGGGAAGAAAGTGAGCAGCCATGGGTGATATGACAAAAGATATCGCAACCTCGATCTCTCTCGTGATCACATTTGAGGACGAGAATGGAGAAAACGAGGTGTCCTGGCCCCTAATATCTGGATTTGATACGAGCACAGGTTGTGGCTGAGGTGCGTCACGCGTGCTTATCGATCAGCGCTTATGATGATTATGGTGTGTAACCTCATGATTGGTGACACGAGTAACATGAACATCAGGGCGTCTTTGTGCCACGGTATCTGCTTTAAACATGGTGTTAGGTTTTGATCTCACGTACGTGATGACGCATATATGTGCACGTAGCTAGCGGCAGTGTTCACGATACCATTTTAGGATCAAACTCTCGACTAGAGTATGATAGTAGCCTTCGGATTTATCTACAGGAAGAAAGATACTTGGAAGACATATTGTTCAGCCAGAAGAAACTTATGAATTTGTATAGACATCCTTCCGTAAAGAAACATTATATGGTTCAAAGGCACAATTCCTTGCAGAATTTTCAGTTCCTAGAACATTTCAGCAGATTCCACAATTCCTAGCTGGTGAGCAAATACTAGTACCTCGTTGATGCTAGGATATTCGTCTTGTATAAGAGCGTCAGGTGATCACAACTGCGTTAGCCGTGACCTTATCACCAGCTCTGCAACTTTCTCATGACTTATCAGCGAACTTTACGAAAGTAATGCTAGCTGAGCCGATTAACGGTCCAGGTGGTCAATGCTGCTCCCTTAATTTGCCGAGGCAAATCACAGGTTCATGCGATCAGAAAGTGAGCAATCTCCTTCAATTTGTTCACGAGGAAGCCATTCCAGCCAGGTGCATGCCTGGCTAGATCTCCATCGCTAGCTGCTTTGCTGATATTTGATACTATTGCTTTCATAGTCACGTTCTCGTGCCAAGCATCCCAAGCAACTATTTGGGGGTAAAAGGGACACCACATGTCGAGCTTACGAGCGTAAAACCAAATAGACGAGTCTTATAGAGGCTTCTGAAAATTGAAGTGATAAGAGATCAGCTTATGCGCGTGATACCAGCCGTGCAATCGTGCTCGTATCAGCTTCTCTTGTACGTCTATAATATGTCACGGCTAGGACTGAATAGTAGAAAAAGGAATTGGAGCAATGAAATGAAAATAGTTTAATCAATGTTTTTTATTGTTTTGAGAGCTCGCTTTTAAAAATAGACCAATTAACCGATAAGTACTATTTTAATTTCGATATTCAAACCCCGAAATAGTGAATAAATTGGATTTTGGACATCTTGTTTCTGAAGCATTTGTTTGTGTCGTTAATGATTCAAATGTCTATTTTTCTTACAAGGAGTCTTCTCTACTCTTTTTTTTTGCGAAATACAGTCGTGCAATCTAATACAGAAATATGGTTCGCAAACACACACACAGCCGTGCAATCTCTCTCTCTCTCTCTCTCTCTCTCTCTCTCTCTCTCTCTCTCTCTCTCTCTCTCTCTCTCTCTCTTTCTCTCTCCAAATGTGCAAGGTGAACCATGTTTCCCTCTCTCCCCTCTCACGTTTAAGATGTGAAAGGAAGAAACTGCCGCAGCTCCATTTGTCTAATGTGCACTTCGAGCAGCAAACCCTCTTGTCACCCCAATTTGATTGCTCTATATTTTGCTTTCTCTCCTCCCACAGTTTAGTTTGGGAGTATGTTGCTGGTGCTCTTACTTTTAGTATGACCTAGTCACCTGTGACGATTTTGAAGGCATATGCCCCCACCCCTAGTTTGAGTGGTAAAGAATCGAGTTTTGAGATGAAATGTTTTCAATGTTGTGCAGAGAATTTTACATAAATTATACTCTAGCATGAAATCAATGGAGGGGAGAAAACTTGAGAATAGACTCATTTGTGAGATGTTATTGATCTTGAATGGTGGCAGGGCTAGCGTAGAGTAGGAGAAAATAAAGGCCCATTTGTCATGGCTTATTCCGGCTTTGTTTGCTCTTGATGTGGTACTGCAACAGCATTTTTTAATGTACCGTAACATGAAGGCATTTCTCTCTCTCTCTTCGCGAAATAAATTGTAACTTGGCGAATCAAGTTTTTTACTGCTTCATTCACTCATAGAAACCATTTGTACATCGTGTATGCAAAGCATATATAAGCCGGAGCCGGAAAGAGTCGTGTCAAATGGCCACTGAAGGTGAGCAAAGGTAAAGATAGAGAGAGAAATTGTGACCACGTTTCTCAAATTGAAGTTGAACCCCAAGCTGCCATTATTGTGATTCTGACTAATGTCCCTGGGCATAATAAACTGATGAAGTAGTGCCTATTGAAGTTGAACCCCAAGCTGCCATTCAGCCTGTTCGGCAGGTTGTTTTGCAACCGGTTGCAGCAGTCGCTACAGTGTTTGCAGATATTTCTTAGTATTTGTTATAATGTTTTCTTCTATTTTTACCAGCAGCAGCAGCTACAGTAAACAGCTGCAGTGCAGCTGCATCCTTATTGAGCATGCATAGAGTATCTAGCCAACGTCATGCCAGGGAAAGGTGAAACTTGGTCTCCAGTCAGAGCCTGTACCGACGACGAGTAGCCCACCCAGCCCGCTTTGTACATGCATGTACTGCAGCAGCTGGTTTTCATGATTGTTGGCCTGCCGGTCCGAGTCCAAGTCCAAGCGCATGTCATGTGCGTCACGGACCGGCACCATATCAACGTCGGCGTCCTCCCGCAACTGTCAGTTGAGTTCAAAGAAGAGAGAGAGGGAGCAGTTGGTAATGGTTCACAACTCTGTTTGAAGGGCGGCGCCGGCGCAGCAGACGGGTGGGCGACTTGGATCCATCGGTGGCATTGCAGAGCAGAGCAGAGCATTTGCACATCGTCGGCAAGACGGCGCCGCGTCGCGCCAAGGACCCCAATAATACCCAGAGGCGAGCACACACCCAAGACTGCTCTCATCTCGCCTGCTCGCCCGGCCGGCAACGGGAACACTCGGTGGTAAATGACGCGGGACGGCGGGAGTCGTGTCTTGACTGAACAGAGCAGGGAGGATGTACGCGAGAGGTACAAACAGAGCTCAGCCGAAAACAGGAAGGCTCCCTTTGGAACGCAGGATTTTCACAGGAATTGTACAGGAATTTCACAGGAATCAGTTGACTGTTCACAGGAAAAACACAGGAATAGGAAAAAATCCCGCATTCCAAAGGGGGCCGAAAAGTCTTGGACAGAAAAGAGGGCCATGGATGGACTTGAGCCGCCCTGTTCATATATCCTTTCGTCGTCTTTGACGGCCTGCGCTGCCAGATTAATTCGGAGGGCCACTCCACATCGCAGCAAGTCAAAGTCCTGGGATCCCATCAGCTTTGCCGTTCCCAACAATCACTTCATGGAAAACTTAACCGCCTCGTCAGGAAGGTGAGATCTGAGATTGAGACCGACGCCTAGTGTGTTGCATTGCGAGATTAGGGTGTGTTTGGTTGAGCTGTGACAGTGAAAAAAGTTGCTGTGGTTGTGAGCTGTAGAAAAAGTTGTTGTGGTCTGTGAGCTGTGAAAAAAGCTGAAAGCCGTTTGGTTGAAGTAGCTGTGGTTGTAGAAAAACTGTTAAAATATCTATAATGCCTTTAAAGGTCTGAGAGACAATTTATATGCAAATTAATTATAAAACAATGTGTTGTTCACATAATTACATTTAAAATATCATTTTTAAAAACAAAAATTAATTTATCTAAAGTTTGCATCCACGTTAATATATATTCTAATTCAAAAAAAATTCAGAAATTATCTTAACTTTCAGGGGGTTGTATAAAAATGTGAAGACACAAAAATACGAAGATTAATACATTTTTTTGTGAGGGCCTTTCTGCAAAACTCGTTCCAATGTCGTCCTTCTCTCCTCCGGACCTCCATGGCTGACCCTTTCAAACTCAAATCACCATGGGGAGAAGAGGAGATAGAGGTTGAAAAGTGGGGGAATTGAATCTACGGGATATGGCGCAAGCATTTGATGTGATATTTCGGGTCAAAACTGTAGAGATAGCGGCTGATTTTGAGGAAGAATGGCCATGGCTTGATGCGGTCGCCTGCTGCCGGCTCGCTTGGCCCTGTGGACGATTGAGCTGGTACTTAGGGGCACCTGTACGTAGGAGAAGGCGAGGCCGCAGCGAGCCCGCGCGCGCCCGCGAGGCTGCGACGCCAGCGAGGTCGACCAATCTGCGCGCTGGACGCAGCTACCTGCGCACCTGCGGGATGCGCCGCTGCCACGGATCTCGCCCCACGGGGACGGCGGCGGATCTCAAGCTGCGAGGACGGCGGGGGACCTCGCGCTGCAGAGCTCGCGGAGAACGGCGGTGGAGCTAGCCCGCAGCTTCCGTGCCCGGCCGGCGTGGAGGGCGCCGGGGTGCTTGGTCATGTTTGAGCGAGACATGGGGCACGGAAAAGAAAAACGAACCAGTATCTTCCACTTAGCGATGGCAGGCGGGTAAATAAGAACCTCTTTAGCACAGATTCTGTAGGTGTTTCTGCTTCTGCTTCTCCTTGTAGTTTGCCAAACACCCATCTCTAAAACAGCTTCTCAGCAAAAAGTTTCACAGAATCCGTTTTCATTTTTTCTGTAGAAGCAGAATCCAAGATTTCTAGCTTTCGGTGGATTCTCAACTGACACACGCGCATGCATAGGCGGGCCCATTAGATAAACACAATTATGCTTATTTAAAAAATTCATAGATTACAAACCGAATATTCGAATTGTGAGCCGATTACACCGTTGCGATCATTGCGACGAGATCTTCGAAACTAGACCACACTTGACTCTATTTTGCAAACTTTCTTTTCAAAGAAAAGTTATATCTTTTATAATTAAATTATTTTCTACACTTATTTTCATTTCAATATAGTACACAAATTGTAGACAAACTGAAGCTTTTTATTTTAGAGGTACTGAATTCATTTGACATACATTAATCTATTTCAGAAAACATCACGAGAATCTGTTTTGCCAAACGGCCTAACTGGAGAAGCTGTTTTGACAGAGAATCCACAATAAACCAGAGAATCTGTTTTATCTCAGAATCCAGTACAGAATCTGTTTTTTGCAGAATCCGAAGCCCTGCCAAACAGGCCCTAAATTGAACTTTCTTCTCCCACAGCCGATGAAAGCAGGTCCTGAGTGGCTGTGAGATTTACATTGAGAGAAAGGAGTTTTTTCTTAATTTTAAACTCTTTTTAATTAATATTTTAAAAACAACACGTGTCAAAATTTATTTCCAAGATCTAGACCGTTTGGTCACGCCAAGGCACCTGGCGTGACACATACTGCGGTCACGTCAAATAAATTGGCGTGACAAGTTGACACGTCAGTTTCGCTTTCCACGTAGGCCAGGTGAGTCACTCCAATCTGATCGATGTGACCCAGTCACTCCAATCCGATCGGCGTAACTCAGTCACGCCAGGTTTTTTGGCGTGACTCACCAGGACACTTAGCCACGCGCCGCCCTCTTTTCCCCTATGTGTTTCTTTGTTTCTTCCAGACCGAACCTTTCTCACTCGAATCCGACCATGGGAGGCGCTCGTTCCGGGCCAAATCAAGAGGGCTTGACCCTCTAAAGTATCTCTCATTCCCTCCAATTATATTTTATTGTTATTACAATTTTAGATGGTGTCATTGTTGATAGGGTTTGGATGGGTATTTATTCAAACCAAGACCGACGTAGGGAGTGCCAAATAATGCTGGAGCTTGAGCCCTACTCAGAGCCATCCTGCAATACACAAAAGAAGGATGGTTTTTTTTTTTGAAAATAAAGCAAGAGCGCTGTCATTCATTATGGTATAAGGAGCATGAATTACAACCTAGTATTACATAAACTAACCCGGCACGACCGCCAGACCCGAGCCATGGACATCACCAAGTTCGAGAGGATGAGACAACAGATCATCAAAAAACAAGGGAAGCACTGAACAACAACAGACGGCCGCTACAACGACGACGACGAGGCGGTGGCGAATTTCCGATCTTTGGTTCAGCTGCCTGCTTTTTTGGAAAGCCACAGCTCATAAAAGCTGAACCAAAGGGACCCTTAATGTGGAGGAATTAAGCAGCTGCTTCATGCATGGCTCTCTCCGTCACGATCTCATCGTTTGACCCGGCGTCGCACCGTCCGGCCTCGACACGGACTCGAGCTTTCCACCTCTGACTTTAGTCCACTCTCAGGGCCCCTCCATGGACTCCTGCTCATGACGCTACTGTAGTTCGCTAAAGTTTCCCGTGACTATTTCCAGTTGACGAGAGAGCGGGATTGATGACTTTGTTGGAGGCATATGTACTATTTCCTTGCTCTTTCTGTGGCTGCTCATCCTCATTTCTACTGAAAGTCAAAAAAAGGTCTACTTTGTTTACGACAGCAAGTGATTGTGAAACGGTCTGAGAATTTTTTTTTTTTTTTTTTTTTTTTGTCAAAGCGCGCTGAATCAAAGTAAGCAGCGTGTCGAAGCTGGTCTAGGACTGTTCTGAGGTTCTGCTCGAGCTACCTGTACCTAGCTTTGGCTATGAAACATGTGGCATGTTTCAAGATGCTTGGTCGATCCACCAATAATAATATTTAGCCACACATGAAAAACGTAAATGCTGCATTATCTTTTGTTACTACTACTTGCATAATCTGCAGTGAGGATTTGCTACCTGAAACGGGCAGTAAGTAGAGTACCGTCCTCTGAAACAACTGATCCAGAGGAGAGGGTGGCCCAGGAGTTTGTTTGATTGCTTATGCTATCATTCGACGCTTTTTGGCGGCAGCAGCATCACAGCTCAAACCAGCGCGAATTCCTGTACGAGCGTGGTCAACACCGTTGCAACCATAAAGAAGGACCGATGCATGCATGGATCGATTCCGCAACGAATATTGGTGTACCAGCCGACACGCCCCCAACCAACGTACTAAAGCCACTAGCTACTCTGCTCCGCTCTCTGCCAGTGATGTAGTATTGTACTGTAGTACAGCACCACACAAGAGGAGACGAGCGAGATCCCAACAAGATTGATTTATTCAACTGTCAACCCCGGCCTCCCCATCAACCTACTTTCCACAGCACTAATTCCGTGCGCTGTACTGCAGATCCGATCCTCTTCGGTTCTTCTCCCTTGTTTCTTGTTTGATGGTCTGGTGGTGCTCCAGAACAATGGATCAAGTTTTAATACTCAAAGTGTGCAAGATTTTGGGAAGTAATGTGAGAATAAGCACAGGGTCAGCCAATGTGTATCAACTTGGAAGAAAATTAAGCAAGCCGATTAAGTAAGTACAACGACACGCGCAGAACATGCAGGGGTGTGTTGGCGTACAAGCAGGGGCGGGAACACGAGAGGCTCATGCATGGTGACTAGTATACTACGGATGGACCTTGCTCATCGGCCGGCCAGCCCTCGGCCGCGCGCGGCGAGCATAGCACTCACTAGCTGTGATTCTCAAAGCTCTACTAATCAGGCGATGGCGGCGGGGAGGGCCCGCGGCGTGCGGCGGCCGCCGGAGACGTAGGGGCTGGCGGCGGCGGTGTAGCCGTAGTAGTCGGGCGTGGACGCGGCGCTCTTCTGCGCGCGCAGCTGCTCGTAGAACCGCCGGATGAACTCGTCCGCCTGCCGGTCCACCTGCGCCCGGCCGTCGCCGTCCCTGCCGCTGCCGGCCGCCGGCGACTCGGCGGCGACGCGCAGGTGCTTGGTCAGAGCTGGGCTGCGGGCCAGCGCCCACAGCATCTGCGCCGGGGACGGCGTCTCGGACGCCGCGGTCGTCACGGCGGGCACGTGGTCGTCGTCGTCGGCGAAGAGGCGCTCTTCGTCGTCGTTGAGCATCTCGAACACCCGGGCCACGTCCGCCGCGTCGTAGTTGTAGTAGTGCAGGTACCCGGCGCCGGCGTCGTCGCGGCGGCGGTGGCGGCGGCCGCGCTTGCCGAGGAGGAGGCCGCCGAAGTCGGCGGAGGAGGGGGTGTTGCTGCAGCTGAACTCCACCTCGCCGCGGCGTGTGCGCGCGCGGGAGGACGGCTCGTGCACCGCGAGCCCCGGGTCCAGCGCGCGGCACGAGAACGACGACGAGCCGCCACTGGCGGCGCCGGCGTAGGAGAAGCCGGTGGCGTCGCGGTGGCCGTGGTGGTGGTGGAAGGCGAGGAGGTCGCCGAGGGCCTTCCCAGCGATCTTGCCGCGGTGGAGGAGGAGGTGCAGGTCCATGGCCAGCTTGCGCCCCGACGGCAGGCCCCGGCGAAGCATGTACAGCACGGCGCGCAGCACGCGCCACATCCGCTTCGCCACGCTCGGCTCCGCCGCCACCATCACGCCCTGCTGCTGCTTCTTCCCGGCCGCCATTTGCTCCTCTCCTCTGCTCTCGGCTTCTGCTTGTTGTGAGAAGGTGAGCCACGCGAGGAGGAGGTGAGGTGAGCTGGTCGCTGCGCCTTGTGGTTATCGAACGATGGATGGATGGATGGATGGAAGTGGTTGGAGAAGGTCACGTATTTAAAGGCCCGGAAAAGGATAGGCACCACAACGACGACGGTGATGAGTAATCCGTCCGGCTCCATGGAAGTGTTGGTGTTTGTTGCAGCTGTTCTCTTTGTTTGGCTCCAAAAGGGAGGGAGGAATGGATAGCGGCTTTGCCACGCATTATTGGTTTCATTCGTGCTGCAAAGGGCGGTGCAGGCGTTTATGGTTTCCTGCTTCGGTTTTGCTCCAAAGTTTCAGCCAGTGATGTTGCTCCAGTTTATCTGGACATCTGAAGAAAAGAAATGAAAGTTTTTTTTTTCCCTCTCATTTTGAGCTGGAGATACATGCATGCATGACCTTCAGCTTGTATGCAAGGAAACAGGGGAACCTGTCGTGCGAACAAAGATTTGCTAGTCTGCTAGTACACTCAGGTTCAGGGACTTGCTTGAGACAAATACTTGTTGCAAAGGTTCGCCCCTCCGGTTCCTTCAAAAAAATAAAATACTTGTTGCAAAGGGTATGTTTATAGCATGCCAAGCTCTCGGACTCGGTGAGGCATGATGCGTATGTTTGGTTTTGTAAGAACTGTAGCTTACACATGTCACGACACATGAACATCTCAGAGTAAATGCGTCTTTAAGACTGATGGTGATACCGGCTTTCTATCTTACAACTACAACCAAGATGGAACTCTTGATGAGGTTTTTGCTATCGAACCGGTTATTGCCAAACATCGCCACCAGAAGAAAAATCAGTTGTGTCGCATACATTTTGAATCACAAAAAATGGATTATTAGATTAGTGTATTCACTCCGTGACAGTTATGTATGCAGCCATTTTCTTTCAGTATTTGGTACAATTTCAATTGAGTAATAACTCTGTCAATCAATGTAAGACGTATCCAATTAGAATTTTGATCAGTAAGTACTCCATTAATAAATAAGCTACGTTACAAAATTATATTTTTGTTATGAATGTAACAATCACATAAATTTTTCATATAAAACTATTATTTAAAGAATGCAACTATTATTTGTGAACTAAGGGAGTACTACTACACTATCAATGTTTTATACAAACATCTTTTTTTTTTAGTAAAAGGGCACTTGTTACTTTCAATTTGTTTGGATTGGGGCAATGCGAACCTATGAGTCACCATGGCATCAAGCTACCTGCTACCTAGGTTTGATTTTTGTAATAAACCTATTATATCTTACGGTATATTGTTTCAGTTCTTCATACAAAATACTCCTAACAAGTTCTTTCATATGACCTACACATCCTTTCTAGATAGTGTCTTTGAGGTCCATTCATGGACGTTGGAAGGTTTCCAAAGAACCAGATAACCGTCACGGGAAAGCAACAAAGTGCCCCTATCACTTCAGCTGTTGCCCTTCCTGCGATCGAGCTACGTGGCAAGTCTAGGGCAGCCATGGCACCCGTAGCCTCTGTTACAGAAACACAATTATTGTATCTGCGTTTCACTTTGGATAAGAGACACACTTGTCACGAAAGGGAGCACGCTTCGCATGATCCACGTAGCATGCACAAGTCCAAGGGCCCCGGCGGGCTCTGGCCGGCGGCAAATACCTAACTTCCAACGTGAAAAGCAACATGCTACGTACACACTTCGAGTGCACGACTGCATGTACACTGAATCACTCGATATTCCTCCTGATGTAAGTGTATCCATACTATTTTCTAGGCAAACGAATTATTGGTCATGGACTTTGTTCGATATATAGTGTACGAATCCATTCGATAAATAGTTTCATAAATATGCTTAAAACATCGCTCAACGACCATTTAAAATTATTAAGAAGCATTCCATGTGACCCGTCTGCAAGAAAAAAAATCTTGCAAGAATCATGACAAGTAACATAAATCGTCCCCGTTTACAATATTGGAAAATTAATAGTCCTGCTTTATTTTGTGAAACACGCAATGTTTTTTCATTGTGGGACAAACGCTTACTCCATCTGTTTTATTTTTTGTTGACATTCAGACATGAAGCTCAGTAAAAATTTGAAATAACATTTACATCTGAACGTCAAGAAAAACAAAACGGAGGGAGTATTTCTGAACAATATTAAAGGTTTCACAAGTTTGTTCACTAGCCTTGTATCCATACCAAAGACTTTTAGAATTCAGCCCCAATTATTTCTACAAGCAAAACCCTTTATATTGTTTAACCATACAGTAGATCGTCAGTGACACTGACATCCACTTACGTGCATGGCCAATAATCAAAGGAATAATCAACCCCTTTTCAATTATTCTCATACCACCCCCGTGCAAACAAAAAAACACATCTGCTATAGTTTCTTAGGGACTAAGCTAGGCTGGCAATCCATATATGCGCTCGTCAAAATGCGACAAATATGATAGGATAGCAGCTCGTGCCACGCGTGAGGCCACTGGTGCAAAGCCCGGAAAAGCCGAGACATTTTTTCACATGGACCATCGACCGGCCGATCGATTGTGATCGTGCGTTGGACACTAGCTCGAGGAATTGTTGGGGGAAAAAATTGGTGCTGGAAAAAGCAGCATCACCTCCCGGATAAGGACCTTCTTAAAAAGCCACTAAAGCAACGTCGTTTGGTTCTGAAGCACAAAAAAAATAATGCATCATTGGCGTATGGCCGTATGTCGCTTTGCTGCACTGAAGAAGGAACCATTACTCACCAACCGGTAAAAGGATGGTATGAGAACATTCCAAGCAGGAAAAAGGCATGTCTGATTTTCGTAATCCCCGTATGGAAGTCCACATCAAGCATATGAACCAGAAATTCACTGGTATGCACGAAAGGATCTACACATTGTGAAGCACTTGTTACAGAAAGAGTATTTATCTCTCTCCACAACTTTGCGTGCATTGTTACTCTTAGCCAGGTTTTGATTACCTAATACATAATGCAGTCCTAGTTTAGAGCTCGAATATGACAAGCCTCGCAGGTTTGCAAATCCACTCGCTATGATACGATATCTAAGCCCCAATATCATAATAAGCACGATATCTGTTAGCCCCCCGTGTCCCCTGAGACACTTAATAGTGCAATTAAAGCCAGAGCACTTCATCACACTAATAACCTGACCTTTTCTTTCTTAAATTCTTCGCTTCGCTTCCAGATAATGCTGTGCCAAATAATTTCAGATTGGTAGATAGGACGGTCCATCACTAAATTATTGCTGCAATATATACTTATATATATTTCGGAGAAACCATCATTGCAATTACTATCATACTTGACCCGAGCTGCTTTTTGTTCCGTTTCCTTTTTCCCAAATAATAGGCTCTGCTGGAGGAGTGGTAGCCAGTGAGTGGTGCGCTGCTCGACTGAACATCTCTGTCGTTTGCAACAACATCCAGATGTATCACCCAATCAGTATGTCATGCTGTAAAATAGCTCGACACGATCATAACTTCCAAATCCGCAGTGAAAATTCATGGCATTGTCGCCACTCTGCTAGCTGAGATCCGCGGGTGTCAGAATAAGTACCGCATCAGCAGTCAGAAAGTGGCACAGCACTACAGCAGGCATATCCACTGCCAAGCGCCCAAGCCGCCTTTTTTCCATCTCCGTCCTCTGCACTTGCGTTGCGACATGCAGCAGCAGCCCTCAAGCTTTCCAACGGCAACGAAAGCGACACCAGTAGTACACCACCAGCTAGTAGGACTATACTTGATTATCAGCTGCTACTGGCTTAGCTAGTACTAGTAGCTGCTAATGCTCCATGAGTAGGAAAGGCGATTGGCTTGTTTAATCGTCGACCGGCTGCCGGGCCACGAGCGGGCGAGCGACCGAGCCAGGTCGCCATACAAAATGTGTTAATCGCAGCGCTTTCCGGTTACGGATGTGCCGGTTTCGTAGCAAGGAGGCAGGCAGCCATGCGTTTCGTTTGTAGTAGGTTAGTACAGATTAGTTGGGAAAGGAGTGTGCTTTAGTTTGGGAGCCTGTGGGTCTTCAGGTATCCATGTGCTTTAGCTTTGGAGGGCAGGAGCAGCAAGGCTTGAGGAAGGAGCTTCAGGTTCTGGGGATAAACGGATAAGCCTTGCATTACATCTCTCTCCTCATGTACTCGGATCACTCTATCCTTTCTCCTTCAAGTTGAGGATAGACAATGGAAAGCAGCGCAGATTTTGCTAATTGCCTTGTAACTTTCCGTGATCAACCTCGTCTGGCATTGCCGCTGCTCTGACGCCTTTGAGCCAAATTGGACTGATCCTCAGATCGACAGCTGAGATCGGGTGCCTCAAAGCTGCATTCTCGATCACTTTCCCGGTTGTTGTTAATTAGCAACAGTTTGTCGGCACCATTTCAGTGGTTTCCAAGTTCCGGTTTGGCTAATTAACCACTACAGCTTTCCTTGGATAAGGGTCAGTGATGTTTTTACGTAGCTGCGTCCTCCAAATAAGTACTGTAAAAAGGCTGCTCCATTACGAGTGTACGTCGGTGGCAACGATCAAAAGGCAGAGGCCAAAAAGGCAGAGCTGACCCAAGTGGCCACGCCAGGTACAGTCACCCATAGTGCAACCGACTTCTGCTGCTCTGCTGTGCTCACGGTACTACTACTGCGTGCAAAGTTCTCCACCAGCTCGCAACGTTGACCATGCATGAAGATAAGCACTGGAGCAGTATCTTTTCTCCTCTGCAGTGTTGGTGCCTTGGCTGGTCTTGAGCAGTACTTGAAGAGCTTTTACTTGCAAGGGAGCAAAGGACAATGTGGTAAGGGAGCAAAGGACAATGTGGTAAAGTTTGCATGATGCCAAGTACTTTGCGCTTCGGCTTATCCGAATCCGACCTAGTCCTCCAGCTCTAGGTGGAGAATTTCAGCAGACAATTCTTATATCTTTTCCACTTTATGCGTACACTCGATGAATAAATATTTGAATTTGGCAGTGTCCTTATTCTTTTGCTCTTGGGACGAGTTCAAAATGACAAACCGGCCGCGGGAAGCCACCGACGGAATTTGAGCCCAGGCTCTGAGATATCATGGGCTGCATTAAATTGGGCCCTACCCTGGTCATCCCATCCAATCGTCCAGTTCAGGCCTATGTAAGCCCATCAGATCGTGGACGCCGCCTCGCAGCGCCACCGGACCAGCGGCGCTGCCGCGGAGGCGTTCCGTCGAACACCAGGCGCGCCAAACTCAACCGCTTCCTTGCTCCTCCGCTTGCCTTCCTTCGCCGCCCAAAAATAGACGAGTGCCGGAGCCTGTGACCAAAGGCGAGAGAGGCACGCGGCCGCGGCCTCCGCGCGTCCCGCGCGCCCCATTCCCTCCCGTCCTCAGCTCTACTCACCCGTCCATGGAAGCCGCCTTAAATCCCCCGCGCGGCCGTCCCGCCCGCCGCTTCGTTTCGTTTCACCGCGCTTCACATGTCCCTCCGCGAGCCCAATGCCGCGCCAGACCCATGTAACAATGATCAAACACTGATGATTCCAATTCTTGCTTCTTTTTTTTTTCCTGATTGCTTCGTCATGGCTGCTGGTTCTTGTTTTTTATTGTGTGTTCGCTTGTCGGTGGTGATTGATGGGTGCAGCGCGGCGGCGGGCGGACGCCGTCGGGTGGCTGCGCGCGCTGTTCCCGGACCAGCAGCTGCCGCCGGAGGCCACCGACGACGACCTGCGCGCCGCGCTCGCCAGCGGCAGGCTGCTGTGCGCGCTCCTCCGGCGGCTGTGCCCCGGCGCCCTGATGGACGACGCCGCCACGGACAACGCCGGGCGGTTCCGCGCGGCCATCCAGCGGATGGGCGTGCCCACCTTCAGCGCCTACGACCTCGAGAGGGTTGCGTTCCTCTTCTCTCATTTTCTTGTGCCCCGCACGGCATTACATTTCCCTTCTTGCATGACGCTGATTGGTGGCGGCACAATCATCTGTCCATCCAGGGTGAAGTGTCAACTGTCATTACCTGCATTCTTGCTCTAAAGGATCGGTTTGGCAGCGAGGACCGAGGCTCTACCTTCCTGACCAGGAGTGACAGTGAAGGGAGCAGAAGGTACATGGAAGCCAAGATGCAAAGGGTGCTCACGAGCCCTATTATGTCAGGTTAAATCTTGCATCACCAATAATGTTATTACAACAATGACAGGCTGGTCTGATTCTTATTTCTTTCAAATTGCCGGTTGAAACATTTCCTTTTTGTCGTACTTGTATCCAGAACCATCCAGTCCTTCATTAGGATCTGATCCATATTCTCCATCGCGGGTGTTTCAGCTGAAACAAGGATACAATGACCTTCCTGGTTGTAAGATTTCGGATTTGATGAAATCCACCAGCTTGGAAGTAAGTACCATGAGGAAACCATCACTATAAATTAAAATGAGGGGGGCTGTTTTCTTGTTCAAATTAAACAGAATACATCATTCACCTACTTGGCACGACCACCACACTGACTACAAAGTGTATTTTGCAGAATGCACCCACTCAGGCGCTTTTGGGTGTTGTGAACAGCATCCTCGATGAGAGCATCGAGAGGAAAAATGGACAAATTCCTTATGTAGGCTTCTCAAAAATATCAATGTAGTCATTTTGTTCTTTCCACATTTAAGAGGTTTCACGCTGTATGTGATAACAATTTTCCTTGTTTAAACAAATGTTAAACTTTTATTGTAGCGCATTGCTTGTCTGCTGAGAAAGGTCATAGTGGAGATTGAAAGGCGTATCTCTACTCAGGCTGGGCACATACGAAATGTAAGACACCATAAATAACTGCTTGTCTTTGTTTTGACATTGGATTTGTCCATTGTGATTTCTTACTTGTCTGCAGCAAAATAACCTGATTAAAGCTCGTGAAGAGAAGTATCAGTCAAGGATAAGAGTGCTTGAAGCACTAGCTGATGGAGCAAGGGAACAAACAAATGTAAATTCTACCATCTTCTCTCACCCGAGGCAGTTATGTATAGGTCACTTCTGCCATTTTTATATGTTATTTGTCCCATATTTTAAAATATATAAGAGTGAGATTTCTTGCGACGATTTTAGGAGATAGAAAATAACCTTCAGGTTCGCAAGGGTTACGATGCAGCATATACACCTGATATATGGGCCATCTAGGCCATGGGCCATAGAGGCCAGATACATAGCAGCAGCATTATATGTCAATCCATTCATTGCAAAAGTACCTATTGAGCATCCAATGAGTGATTCAATTCATGGAAGTGACTTTTATTGTGCAGGTCGAGAAAGACAAACTTGAAGGTAAGGGCCAATTCGGAGAGGATGATATGGCTAGGTTAATGAAGTACGAGGAAGACTTGGTAAAACTGATGAAAGAAAAACAAGATATGCTTAGGTTGCTTCAGGAGAAGGAAGACATGGTTAGATTGCTGAAGGAAAAGGAAGATATGGTTAGGCTGTTAAAGGTGAAGGAAGATATTGTTGACTTCAATCATGACAAAGTTGACAATACACAGCAAATGAGATATGAGAATAAAGAGAGTTTGCTTAAGGAAAAGGATGAAACTGTGGTTAGATTGACAAAAGATAAGGAAGAGATGGTTAGGTTGTTGAAAGAGAAGGATAATATAATAAGACTAATGAAGGACACAAAAGATATGGTTGGCTTGAAAGAAGCCACAGTTGGAGATACACAGCAAACAACAGATGATAATAAAGATAGGTTACTTAAGGAGAAGGATGATATTGTTGTCCGATTGACAAAAGAGAAAGGAGACATGGATAGATTGTTGAGGGAGAAGGACGATATAATTAGACAGATGAAGGATAAGGAAAATATGGTCAACTTAGAGAGTGAAAAAACTGACGATAGGAAACAAGCAGTAGCTGATGATAGGGATAGGATGATAGAAGAGAACAATGATGTGGTGGTTAGATTAACAATGGAGAAGGAAAAGATTAGTAAGTTGCTGAAAGAGAAGGAAGATGTAATTAGATTGATGAAGGAGAAGGAAGATAGAACTGACTTGAGGAAAGGCAATGCTGAGAACAGAGAACAATCAACAGGTGAAGATGCAGACCGGTCAATGAAGGAGAAAGGTGACATAATTAAGTTGATGAAGGAAAAGGAGGACTATAGCAATGTAATTGTGAAACTTAAGCAAGAATTAGAATCATTAAGATCATCATATGAGGAGAGCTGCAAATTGTTAGAGTCTAAGAAGGAAGATATAACTAAGCTTCTCACAGACAAGGAAATGAATGACAGCATAATTTTGCAACTCAGGCAAGAACTTGAAGCAACAAAAATAATGCATGAGACACGTTGTCAGCAATTAGAGACCAGAGCTGCCCAAGTAAATAAGGAGTCGAAACAGAGGATAAAAGAAATAAAACTCATGTTAGAGGATTCTACCAAGAGGAGGAAAGAACTTGAGGAAATATCTGAATCTAGAATCCAATTTTGGAAGGAGAAGGAAATAGTGGTGAATCAATTTGTTGGTTTGCAAATAAAGAATGCCCAGGTATTAGTCGGTACTCCTTTTTTTTTTGTTCCTTTTCTTTCTCTTTAACGAATGTCTATATTCTGAACTTAAGTCAACAGTGTTCTGTTTCATCAGGATTTGAGGCTATCTTCTGTTTCTGTTAGGCATGAAATCTTAAATTGTCAAAAAAGATGGTTTGAAGAACTATCTGGCCTTGGTAAGAATGAAAGCCTTGTAACTAGTTATGGCTCACATTGGCATAATCTTATTTTTCATCCATAGGCCGGCACTAACATTGCCAATTTCATTTTCAATAGGAGAAAACCTTAAGATGGTAACAAATGCCGCAGAAAAGTATCATGCAGCTCTTGCTGATAACAGAAAATTATTCAATGAGATCCAGGAACTAAAAGGTACCTGTTTCAAGTACACCAATTAGTTCCTCATCTGTATTAACTTAACATAACCCAGTTTAAATATAGTAGCCTTTGACATAGTATTACTGCACAGGAAATATCAGAGTATATTGCCGGATAAGACCTTTTCGACCCACAGAGGATGAAAAGGCCACTTCAGTTGAGTATATTGGCGAGAATGGTGAACTGGTTTTATCAAACCCCACAAAAAAGGGGAAGGAAGGGGGCAAGAATTTCACATTTAATAAAGTTTTTGGTCCTACAACTACGCAAGGTACTCGTGACAAGGACCATTTTTCATCAATAGCACTATGAGAGTACGGCTTTTGTTTTCTTATCCTTCTTATTTATCTGTAGATATGGTCTTCAAGGATATTCAGCCACTAATTAGATCGGTTCTCGATGGCTACAATGTTTGTATTTTCGCATATGGTCAGACTGGATCAGGAAAGACCTACACTATGGTATGAATCTAGAGGTTTTATTTCCTTAAAAGTAGAGGGTTTATTTACTACAAGTTGTTTCAATGAATTGCTCAGATGGGACCTGACAATGCAACTGAGAAGGAATGGGGTGTTAACTATAGAGCACTAAATGACCTTTTCAGTATTTCCAATGATCGGCGAGACACAATTAAGTACGAACTTGGTGTTCAAATGGTTGAGATCTACAATGAACAAATTCGTGATCTCCTTGGCGGTGGTGGTTCACAGAAGAAATATCCTTCCTATTCAAGATTTTTTGTTCAGTATGCCTTTTGATTCTATTTTATATTTTTTCCCTGCAGCTGCTTGGCTGTTGTTGGCCCACTTTTCTTATGCATTTTAGTTTACTGAAGTAATACTATTATTAAAAGAATGTGTTTGCACTATGTCAATATAATAACTTGCAATATTTAGTTCACTATACCATAGCCGTTCTTTATCAGACTCCGTGTGATCGTCTTGCTTGTAGGGATTCACTCCATTGCTTTTTGCTTACTGGAATGATGTAAAGAAACCCCTTTTTCTTAACTTGCACACACTAGGGATCCAGAATACCACTCAGCCCAATGGACTTGCTGTTCCTGATGCGACAATGTGTCCTGTTACCTCAACTCCTCATGTTATTGAGCTAATGCAAACAGGGCACAACAATAGGGCCATGAGTGCAACAGCTATGAATGAGAGAAGTAGCAGATCTCATAGGTTGGTTAGTTATGCAGCTTCGCTTTTTCTTTTTTAAGAGACTTTCTTACTAGTGAGTATTTTTCTGCAGTGTTGTAACCATTCATGTCCAAGGCCAGGATTTGAAAACCGGAAACACTTTGCGTGGTGCTCTGCATCTTGTGGATCTTGCTGGAAGTGAAAGAGTGGACCGATCTGCAGTTACAGGAGACAGGCTCAAAGAAGCACAGCACATCAACAAATCTTTGGCTGCTCTTGGGGATGTTATATTTTCTTTGTCGCAAAAGAACTCTCATGTTCCTTACAGAAATAGCAAGCTAACACAAGTTTTGCAAACTTCTCTGGGTATTCTTTTTTGGCTAGAAAACTGGTTTGTGTCATCAGTTTATCATACATGATGTAAATACTTTCTTGACATGCAAAGTTGTCATATGTAGGTGGGCACGCAAAGACCCTGATGTTTGTGCAGGTCAATCCAGATGTTTTGTCTTATACTGAGACTCTAAGTACTCTTAAATTTGCTGAACGTGTGTCTGGGGTGGAACTGGGTGTTGCAAGGACCAATAAGGAAGGCAAAGATGTCAGAGAACTAATGGATCAGGTTACCAACCCAACCCCCCCTCCCTTTCCTCTTCCCTTCTGTTATTGTTAGTATTGCATATATCCATGACAGTGCTATTTATAAGTGGTATAAATGCAATTTGTCAACATATTGATTTTAGATGTGTAAAATATAAATAATATGATACTATAATATCATTATGGCATCAAGGCGATATAATTTGATTTGTAAGGAAACGTCATTATATTTGTTGACCTATGTTTTACCTTGCAGCTTTCACTGCTCAAAGATACCATTTCAAAGAAGGATGAAGAAATTGATCGGTTGCAAGTACTTAATACTGGCACCTCTCGATTGAAGTCCACTTCCCTGTTGAAGCATTCGTCCTCTTCCCCCGGCATGACATCTCTAGGGAAGGTGGCAAGTTTTGGCAGTGGAGCAGCTTCTGATGTAGACAACTTCTCTGACACTAGTGACAGGCATTCGGAAGCCGGGTCCATGCTCTCTATTGATGACACCCGGCAGCTGGGCCAGAGCTCTGCTGATCCTGAGATTTCTGCCCTTGGTGATGTTGACTCAGACGGAAGGCTAAGTGATGTATCTGATGGCGGTGGTGCAGAAACTGATAGTTCACTAAACAGTGTAATGGACCAAGAACAAGAGAAAGCGCCTAGTGCTGCAAAAGAGCGGTTGTGAGTACTTCCAATTCTCCATAGTCTTCGACTTGCCTTTGCATCATTTAATGCACATAAATTTTGCATTTTGAGTGGAATCGTTGCCATGGTCCTGGCTCTTCTCTGCAACTTAATTCTTTTGCATGTAGGACCAAAGCAGTAAACCGAGTCCAGAAGCTAACGCTCCCGAAAGTTGGACAGGCATCAAGCTTGCGGCCAAAACCAAGAGATCCTTCTGGCCCTAAATCTTCAGGTAATGTACTTGAGTTATCATCTTGTTGCAACTTAATCCCCCGCCCCCCCCCCCCCCCCCCCCCCCCCCCCCAAAAAAAAACAAAAAACAAACAAACAAACAAACCTGAGGAGCTGATGAGTGAGGTAAATCTGTAAATGGATTTGGGTTTGACATATTAAGATAATTCACTCCCAACTGAATGGAGAACATTTATAAAATGTACCGAACAGATATCACAACAACATTTGGTTCGACATTGATTTGCCTCTAGTATACGCATGCATTCATAAACATCATTATCATCTTGACCAAGTAGAACTAGGTGAACCTTACAGCACAGCAGGCATAAGAGAATTATACCATTATATGGTTACCAAACCTCTAACGTAACCAATGTAACAATCCAATCCGATACAGTTTCGCCAAAATTCTGAACTTTGTTTTAGAAGCCTTAACAAAGAATGACAGTCACTGAACAGCTGTTCAAATTCCTATTTTGTGCACGGTTTCATCTTTGAAAAGTGTGTATATTGTCTCAAATGCAAATGTCATTTTGCTATTTCTACAGCTTACTTTGTTATAACTATAGTGACAACAGGTGTGCGAAGAAGTACAACCACTCAATCAACTCCCCCAGCAAGAGCTAGCAGCACTTCAAAACGAGTACCATAGATCAAGACAGCAAGCATTTGGCCTAAGACTACCTATTTATTTTATTTTATTTTATTTGTATAGTTCTTTCAGAAAGGCCTTTCTTTCTGGCATGATGTCCGCAAAACTGATGCTGCATCTGGTTTCTTGTACCAGTAAGTGAATTTTGTATCAGGTGGATAGGTTGTTGTGAGAGTGTTTAGAGTATGTGATATGTCTATTTGAATGTATAGGTAGACACTAGAAGTAGTGAAAGAAATAGATTTGGTCAAACTGAATGTAACTGCTGACTGTTTTTACAAAGCATGCAAGTTGCAGTACATAATAATAACTGTCAATAGATGGTCTTTGTTCCTTTTTGCAATGACATAACAATTCTCCTCAATAATCCACCAATGATGGAAATATACGGCTTAACTAACTCAATGAAATTTAGTTGGTGCTGACTTGCTATACCGCGGGTGAGAAGGCTCTGTGAGAAGGCTTTCTTCTTATATGAATACCGCGGGTGGAGGTCAATCCCCCGGGGCCCAGTTTTTTTTAGTTGGTGCTGACTTGCTATATGGTGCACCAGACCACTTTGGATCCTCAGATTGCAACCAAAAAAAAAAAAAAAACCTATGAAAGGGCCATGATAACTCCACAGCTGTACTATTATAAATAGCTTTTGAATCATTATTGCAGTTTACTATAAAAATTCAGTGCTTATGTAGATGCATCCATAACCCTTCTAGAGCCAAGTGGTAAAGTTCCCCCATTATCAGGAAGCCTTTAGATCAAATAATCCTTTGATGCTTTTGTCACTAAGGAGATATAAAGCAGTATGCTAGAAAAAAATATTTTAATTATGACATGCAATTATTGCTTTTTTTTGCAAATGTAATCAAGAGAAGTCTTTCATTATGAAGAGAATTATTAATCTATGTGACTAGCAATTATTGCTTGTTTCTTAACCGATAAGCTTTGATATACAGTACACTACAATATAGAGCAGTGCAAAAGCTTGCAAGCCGAAATAAAAATAGTTTCTTTATTTGGGAGAGCAAGACAGTAACTGAAATGATATCATCAACTTTATTATAAAAACCTCTTCCAACATCACTGATGAACAAGGTACCTAATACAGTACTATTAAACAACAGTTGGTAAATGACATAGATCTTTCCTACTCAAAAGTTGTTCTTTACAAACATGAGCAAATATATGCTTCCCTCTCATTTACAAATCAAAGGTTTCCCAAGCCCTTGGTGAGATCGCTTCAACTTTGCAATTTACGGTAGAAAAGTTGCGAGCAAAGTGCCAGCAATATTAAGCCTTTGCAGCCGCTTGCTTTGCACCAACTGCAAAGAACTCAGTGATGACCTCAAGTGGCATGCCCTTCGTCTCAGGGACCTTAAGGAAGACGAACACAAAGGCAATCGCGCAAACAACTGCATATATACCAAAGACACCTGCTAGGCCAATAGCATTCAACATCACAGGAAGACTGTAGGTGACAATAATGTCTCCAATCCAAAAAGTCAAGGCGCAGATGGCAATGCAAAGGCCGCGAACCCTAGTTGGAAAAATCTCTGCGCATAGAATGTTGGGGATGGGACCGAAGCCCATGACGAAGCAGCAGAAGTAGACAATGACACTGACTGTAGAGAGTGCAGCATGGGTCACTGTACCCAAGTCGATAACATTGGACAGAACCAGAACAATTAAAGATGCAATCAGGACTGGAATTGTGCCTAGTAGGAGAAATCTGCAGCAAGAGAGGCGATGTGTTATATAATATAATGGTCCTTCAGATGCATTTTGAATGTTTGTGGTAAGTGGCTATAGCTAGATGATGCAACTCAATGAAACAAATTACCTTCTTCCAGAAATATCCATAAGTCTCATGGCCAATCCGATGCTAGGAAGCATAAGCAGGGTTGTCAGTGAACTGATTAAGATGGATGCTGATGTTGAACTGAGCCCAAGATTGGAAAGAAGTACTGCAACACCAGCTTGCTCAAGAATTTGTGGAGTGTAGTAGAGAACCCCGTTAATTCCAGCAAACTGTACAGGGAAACAAAATCAAGTTAGTTAGCTCATGATAGTGTGCAATTAATAGTCTTAATTAATGCTTTAAGCTATAAATTTCAGAAGACTCTAAAATAGAAAGAAGTGGATGATAAATTGTTTTAAGAAGAATAATGTTTCATTTAGCTACTTGAAGCTTAAATTTCTTTCTTTTTGTTTCTCATAACTGCATCGAGTAACATGGGGAACACACTTCAACATGGGAAACAAATCAAGTTAGTATCGCATCTACCTGTTGAAGGATCTGAATTCCAACACCAACTAACAAGGCACGTCTCACACCAGGTTCAAACAGATCTCTCCAGCTTGGACCTTTGGCAGCTACCTCCGATGGATGCATCGTGGCTGGACCAGCCATGCGCTGTTCCGTAATATCCTTTGAGTAAAGTGCTGACTGGCTGACCAGAGCAGCAGCATGTATGAACTCGCCACCTTCAGGAGCATCTCCTCCACCAGGAAGTGAAAGAATCGAGCCCCTTCTTGAGCCCGGGACTCCCTCTTGATGTAAATAGATTCTTTTGAAGCCCCCTTCCTTCTTACCATCCTCACCTTCACGCTCAGACCATTTCCATGCCAGCTGCCATCCCCCACCAATACCAGTGCTACTCGCTGCCTCACCACCCTCATCCAAGAGGCTTCTCCTTCTCATGTTCAAAGCACTTCCACGGTGACCAGGATGTGCAATGTCCTTCCCTTCCATGCCTGTAGTCTCTCGTGACAGAAGTGGGCTATGGACATTGTCTTCGTAGTCACCTGCAGCACCATCAGATGCATATTCCTCATCATCCCTATGAAGGTTCTCCTCATCCCACTGCTCGGTTTTGGGATGCTGATCTGTGACACTGAACATACTGCCGAAGTTCGGAAATAGCGTGCTCCTCATACTTCCTCCAGCGTGAGGCATGTTCTCATGAACACTCCCAAAAAGTGTGACAATGGGATCCATAAGGGGTACACTCTGGTTCACCATACTGCCATGGCGAGATGTGAGCGAAAGCACACTTCCAAGAAAGCTAGGTCCCTTGGAAGGCCGAGCGATCCATGACTGGCCCTCTTCAGGCCCATATAGAGTAATTTGTTCCTTATCACCATCAGTAACATGGTCATCGGTTGGCTCGCCAGCAGGGCCAATGATGTACTCTTCAATGGAGGTGTCTCCTCCAACCTCCAAACCTTCAACAAGAAGGGCCATTTCGCCTGCACATATTTTTGGAGTTATATAATGAATTTCTAGTGGATGTCATTGATCAATGAATAATTATGTCTAAATCAGAAACCAAAGCATGATGGGTACAGCTGTACACAATAGACATAATATTAGGTTCTCAACTGACACTTAAGTTATTAACAAAACTAGCTATAGTAAAGTCATTTGCTGGGTGCCTATACCTCTAGCGAATATCGAGATCTCAATTATGTTATTCTAGGAAGCATGGACCTTTTTGCTTTAAAGATGAAAATCAAGGTATGCTTCCTATTATGGTATTACACAGTGTATAAACCCGTAGTTGCATTTACTAGCCATAGATCCATGAAATTATTTACTGCAAAAGCAAAACAAGCAGGTAAGCACATGCATACAATTATTTTTGGCATGCCTTTGTATGTGTAAGCCACCATAAAATAGCGACCAAATTCTAAAATGTAAATGGGAGAGTGCAAACCAAAAGGTTTTCTTCTTCAACATTTTCAAATAGAGGGGGAAAATGTTACAAAATTAGCAATCAGCAAAATGTAATTGGAAATTTGTGATTAAAAAAAAATCTGAGCACTATGTATTAAAGCTCATTTTACTGATACTACATTTAGCACTATCATGTATGATATCGTAAAGCAATCATCCTTTCAAGGGTGCAATGGAAAGCATTCAACTGAGACACAAGTAGCAAATAAACTTTTTAGCAAAACAGACCTGAAACATCATCCTTCCCTCGTAATCTTTGCAACACTTTCTTTGCCTCTGCCATCCGACCTTTGCTAACAAGCCATCTTGGGGATTCAGGCAGAAAAAATATTGTCAATCCAAAGAAAAACAAAGAAGGTACTGCAAGAACCCCAAGCATAATCCTCCAATCAGGTGATGGCAATAGTGACATCCCAAACACCATGCAATAGGACAAGAACATCCCTCCTGACCCACTGAATTGTGGCAGTGTATTCAGTAAACCTCTAATCTCTGAGGGAGCTGTTTCTGAAATGTATAAAGGCACAAGAGTGACAGCCAAGCCAATGCCGAATCCATCTATCAGACGTGCCAGCAGTAGAACATAAACATTCGGCGCCCATAACATGATAAGGCTGCTGATAAAGTACAGAACTGAAGAGAGGATGAGCATAGGGCGCCGACCAATCAAGTCTGACACTGGCCCAGAGAATGTTGTGATTATAGTCGCACCAATAAGCGACATGGCCACAATTAGACCCTCCATTGTGGGCTCAGTCTCTAATTTGAACTCCTTCTTTATGTACAAAACAGCACCTGCAGAAGATAATTTCTCTGTCAATCTTTATCCTAGCCAATCTTAAATAAACGGTATTCCCATTATGTTCCCAGCAAAACATAGCAGATGCAATAGTTAGACACCGCATAACTAGCAAGTGAGCAGCCTAACCTCAGTAGTCGAGATCAAACAAATTCCTGGTAATTGTTTTATCAACTATAAACACAGTTAGCCAATTTATCCTCAGAATCTAAGAACAAACAGTTGCTCTGAGCAGATTACTACACATGTCGTAATAAGACTATTCTATAACTACTACTGAGAAACTCTGATCTGAGGTGTTGCAAGCATCTTCGAATTGATCCGATCGAATCATAAGACAAAATTAGAACTCTTAACTACAGAGTGGCAAACAGCACTAAAGTACACATCTAGCCAAACCCATCCAAAAGGAATCACAAGATTTACCTGCAATGGTGGCATTGTCCCAACCCTGAAGCAGGTTGCCGATGGAAGCCGCGATGGCAACAAGAGCAGCCCCCGACATCATCTCCTCGACTTCCTACACCACTGCAGTTGCGAGACCCAGCTCAAAACCAACACATCGAAGCAAGCAGCACAATAGAGCGTAATCACAATTCGTGTACCTCTCAAGAAGAGCAGTGAAGGGAGAGAAGAAGAACCCGACGCGGCCTCCTGTCCAGATCAGAGGCGACGGGCGGCTCGAGTGGAAGCCAAGAGCCGCTTCCAATCTCCCCGGTAGTGATAGAATAGGAGAGGGAGAAGAAGAAAAAGAAGCAGGCGACCAGCGTCCCTGCGAGTGAGGACAAAAGGGCTCAGTGAGGCGAAGCAAGTGCGCAGATGCCACATGGAGGTGGCACGAGAGGGACGCCGCGAGCACGGAGCAACAGACAGCCGTAGCAAGCAATAAAGAAAAAAGAAATGCAGAAGCGAAACGCCTTGTGCTGTTCTACGCCTCCCCGGCGCCAGCGCGGCAGCGCCACCGCCGCCACCGAGAAACATGGGGACGAGAAGGGAAGAACAAATAAAAATCTCACCTTCCCTCGACCGCCGGCGAGATCCCCTCAGCAGCGCATCCGAGATGCCCAAAGATCCCTCCTTTCCAGCGAAGGTGCACGCTCTCGTCACGGCGACGGCACTGTACTAGTGCTAGCTACCAATCGCTCTCTCCCGGTAGGCAGCAACACATGCGCGCACACGATTTGAAGGGCCTGCGGCCGGCGTCGTGCCAAGCGATCTGCCGCGAACCAACCAGAACCGATCTGTCAACCCGTGGACGGTAGTTACGTTTATATACAACTGGTGATCGAGTCTGATCGTGATCTGATGATGGAATCCCCTGGAATTTGGCCTTGTTTTTCCTCAGCCCTTGGGAAGTGGAGCCGAGTGATAGGGTATGTGATGCTGCGCTGTTTCAGCGGATGCAACGCTTCCAGATTGTCACTGCGTGGCCGGAGCCGCTATAAACGGCCAAAACGGCTGTAGAATTTTTAAAACCGCGGTAGGCAGCTGACATGATTCATCATCATGGTTTGTTTCGATTTGTTTGTTTGTTTAAGTAAGTCATGAATGCTCCCAACCATAAAAAAGAATAACACAGCTAAGTTTATTCAACATTAACTGTCCATGTCTTGTGATCAAGAAAATCTAGTGCTCCCTAGAACTAATATGTGTTCGATAGAGAACAACGGTTGAAAGTCGGAAGGCGACCCATAAGTCAAGTCAAGAAAATAATGTTCTTTTTAATATGTAAAGTTAGGACATATTCTCGTGTATGCGTGTGTGCGTTTTGCGATGACGACATATTTTAATGTGTTATTGGCTGTTTAAATTGTCGAGTTAATTTCTATGAAGCACTAGTAATATTTGGTCCATGTGACGTTGTTTTTAACTTGGAATCGAGCTGGACGCGTAAAAGGGGGAAAAACATTATTTTGTACGGTTTCTGAAAACACATGGATCATGGTACGTGGGGTCTCCAAGGAACTGTAGTTCTCTGACACTTATGTCAACCTTTGTAAAAAAAATGCTCCAATTTATCCCGAGAAGCAAATTTTATTACTTCGCCGCTGTAAGGAGAGCAACAGGCACCGTCCAGCAAGCAAGAAATAATCTAGAGAAGCTGCCGCTCGATCTGGGGTCGCCGGGTGTGCTGCCTCACGAAAGAAGTTGTTGCCTTGGCCTTGCCCGTCTCCAGAAGCAATCAGCACTTTACGGTAATTGACAGCGCCATCACCCGCGAAAACACACGTCAAAATCGGATGTCGATGAGCCTTGATTCTCCACGGCAATAATAAGGGGTCATAAGGAATCGCTCCTTTTCCAATATTCCATTTTTTTTCTTTTTTGCGAATATATATTATTCCAAATTGAAACCATAAAGTAGAACGTTTTTTTTCATACGTGCAAATTGAAAGCACTGTTTGCACGCATTTCAGTATGAGCCCCAGATATTTCTGCCACTGTTCCCAATTTTTTCAAAGCAATACAACTCCTCTTGTTTTCGATGGGTTGTGACCGGCGATCTTGGCTGAACAAGAAGCGACTGACCTGTCCCTTAGAGCAAGTCCAACAAGAGCCAAGCGGCGCCGAACTATTTTATTCTGGCGCCGATGTATACGGCATGTCCGTTCAACGCACGCGACGAGCAAGTCTGTTAAGAAATACTAGTTTATTTCACAAGCACCCCGCCTCCTGCGTTGCATGTGAGTGCTGTGAGCCCGACGAATGAAGGAAAGAGCAGAAATCGACGGTCGCGGCTGCCGACGCCGAGCGAAGGAATCTTTCGGTTTCTCTCTCCTTAACAATAGTTTTTTAATTGTGGAATCGGTCGATACGACGCTTATTGAACCTGCTCTTATGCAGCCTGGGAGAGAACGAAATAGAAGCAGCAGACAGGTGTTTCGTTTTCTGAATTTATTGCCCCTGGTGGACCAGAAGAATTTGTGATACGAAAAAACTGAAAGCAACAACACACCGAGGGCCGAGGTGGCCTTCAAAACCTGGAAATGAACAAATGGTATGTGTCATGGTGTCGTCAGGGGTATGCAATAATTTGATCCTCGCTGCAAAGCAGTCATTTTACCCATTTTACTGTAGCTGCTTCTACGAACTCTGTAGCTGCTGCTGAAGAAATAACTGCGAACATTGTAGCTGCTGCAAAACAACTGCTGCAAAGCAACGAAACGAACAGGACAACGATTGGTACATTGCAAGCTTCCTTCAAATTCTTTATTCAAAACAAAAACTTCCTTTCAATAATTCATGAAACTAGTGTATCATGCCTAGAGGATCAGAAGAAGAGTACTACTATAGTACATCCTGACAAGATCCAAGAGCATCGGAGTATCTCCATAAACACAGCAATCCAGACCCATGCATGGATCAAGGTAGGGATGGCAATTTCACTTATGGGTGTGGGTACCGGATGGGTTCTGATCCGATGGGTGTGGGCGTGGGTGTGATTTTTTACCTATGGGTCTCACCCGCACTCGACCTGCGAAAAATAGACGTGGGTATGGGTTTCATTTACCACCCATAGGTGACCCGATGGGCATCCGAAATCGGCTCAAGGTCACATTTTTCTTTAGACAACTCAATGTTTGTCACCAATTTATAGATAAGCAATAAGCAATATGCCTAAAAAAGCATTGTTCACTTTTTTATAAGACTGATTGTGCACACAAGTGAACATAGACTAATTGAACATGAACCGAGACAAAAAAAATGTTAAAGTATTTTTTTTTATTTCTAAAGTATAGTTGATAGTCCAAGTAATTGGAAACCCGATGGGCATCCGAGACCCACCCGAAACCCGATGGGTGTGGATGTGGGTGACAAATTTCACCCATGGATGTGGATGTGAGTGTTATTTTCCACCCGAACACTTTTTCCTGTTGGGTGAGTTTTTGCTCCACCGATCTGAAGCCGACTCATTGCCATCCCTAGACCAAGCACATCGGCATGTGCCATTCCTATCATTCAGAACCGGCTGCCCCCAAGCGCAACATGTACATGTTGCATCTTAAAGACCGAATCTCACGCATCTCAAAACGAAAACAAATGGCAGCTCCAATGATAGAGCATGTCCGCCTTCACAGGACTCGAAAAATCGCGGCGCTTGGACTGTGACGAGCTACGAGCCAACGACGGCAGTGAGGGTCCAACGACGTTGAACGGTGCTGTGGAGAGTCTCGACAATAATTGTTGTCGGAATCTTGCACAATGTTCACATCAAATTATTGGTCAGGATATTTATCTGACGGCTCAGCCCCCCTGGTGTCCCGATCGCCATGGGATCCTCCTCTTGGTTTCTTGCGAGGGCTCTTGACAGTGGCGTGTCCCATATAAGCATCCAATGGCCAACGGCATCAAGCAATATGTTGCTCGACCAAAATTCGGCGCAGGTTATTATTATGTGCAGTTTTCTTTCTTCTTTTGTACTAGAAAAAAGTGTTCCCATTTGGCTGGGGAAAAAAGTATGGGGAGACAGTTGGTAATGGCCCGAAAGCAAAATGAAGATGCCCCGATAAAAGGAAAAAGGTTGCTGATCGATCTGCTCTCAGCTCTTGTTACTGCGTTCACGGTTTCCGGTTTGTTTTTGGATCCTATGACACTATCGCAGCCACGCGTCTCATGGTCGTCACAAACTTGCAAATGCATGGCGCATGATTGCAGGATCTGCGTATCTGGAGAAGGTGGCGATGGTCCAGGCTCCTTTTTGTTTTCCCGTATCTTCGTTTCGTCCTACGTTTTCAGGTCATCAGTGCCGTGAGAGGACGAAGCCGGGCAGTAGACGCAGTCAGTGGTATTTGATTTAGTGTGGTCACTCCTTCAATAAGTTGTTTCCATAATAATTTACATGCATCAGATGCTTACAGTAGCATGAAAAAGAAAACGCAACGACCTTTTCAACCTGTGGCTATACGACAGCAGGAAACGTCCTTGGCATGTTGCTCCGCGAGAGCGAGGTGGGTCAGTGAAGCCTTTTGGAAATGTTAACCACTGCACGATGCGCCGATTGCCACCTTGGAATGAACTGGGTCAGCATTGGGACAGGATCAATTCCCTAGCGGCGAGGAGACCGTTTGGCGTGATCCTTTTCCATCGTGATGGTGTGTTTATCATGCTGATGAGGTTTTTGATTTTTTTTTCTTTTTAGTACTCTATAAAGCCTGTCCATTAAGGTTATTAATCATCCCTCGACCTTAAATAAAATATTTAAATGGCCATCTCACTACTTTAGTGAGTGACAAACCTTTTTGCCAGTCCTTAAGAAATGTAACGCGAAACCTTTACGTACGTGAGGGATGGCAATGAGGCGGATTCAGGGCGGGTAGAGTAAATCCATACCCGCCCGACAGGTGTAGCAGGTAAAAATCCCCACCCGTTCCTGTCTCTGTGGGTGAAAATCCCTACCCGGCCCCGTACCCGTCGGGTATCGGGGCGGGTACCGGGTACCCACGGATGAAACACTATAAACACATGCTAATCTTAGAATTCAACAAATTTTCATAATTTTGTAGCTTCTCACACAACAAACAACAATATATTGAAAAAATTGACTAAACTGCGCTAGATAGCCTATGGACAACACACATTACCATAAAATAACACACATGTCACATAAAATGAGTCAAATTTAGAACTTAATTCAAATTTCAGGTACCCACCGGGTCACCCATGGGTGGGGATAAATCCCCGCCCCGTACCCGTCTCATGTCGGGGTGGGTACGGGCGCCACCCACGGGTAGAAAACAAGCCCCATGCCCGGTCCCATCAGGTCGGGTACCCGGCGGGTACCGGGTGTCTGTCCCCGAATTGCCATCCCTATACGTGAGTGTGTACGGATTTATATTTTTGTGTGAAAAAAGGACGGGCTAAATTCTAAAATCAAGTAATTATTCAAAGGGTGGGCACCACGCCGCGAACATACGATCGATTGGAACCATCCCACCCCACATTGTTGCTTTGCTTAGCTCTTCTTCCTTTTTCGCTTTACCCGTAATAAGAAAAATCATCACATCGCTTATAATCCACGTGTCTGCCCTCCAAAAAACAAATGTTTCGATTGCTAACAACGGTACATGGTCTCACATGGCTTCGCCGGCTGCATGGCAAGACACGTTATGCGGCATTGGATCGGGATCGCAAGAGTCTTGTGTCGTCCCGGCCTCGTACGTGGTTACGTGTACGTAAGGCACGCGGCTGTCGAGCAGGTGTCGACGATGAAACAGACAAGGGATCCTTTCAGGAACATGGCGAATTGTTCTCCTATTTCCAACGAAAATCCGTATCAGAAGGGCACACTGCAACGAGCACTTCGGCATAAGAACCTTTGACGAAACGTTCGCGCGATCAGTACGCAACAAAAGCACTCCGCAACAAACCTTGCCGAAGTACATCATCATCATACAGTACATGTGTTTTTCAGCTACACGAAAACTTGTCCGTTTACTCGGGCCGTCTCCTAGATAAACCTTCCATGGAGGCCTACCCAGAGGCCCTCCTACGGCCCATGGAAGCCTGCGATAGAACTGGAACGGCGCCAGTCTATCTCCAGGCAGTGGAGATAGACGGCGCCGATGAGATCGCGGAGCTCCGGCAGTAGAACCGTGAGGTTCCGGGTTCCGGCCGGACGGCGCCAGTGCGGGCGGCGAAGGGGCAGAGCAGGAAGCCCACCGCGAACAGCTAGCGAAGCCGCCGGCCACACACATGCATATACGTCTCGACTCTCGAGCGTCCATCGATGCCGGGGTCCTGTGCTTGTGTACGCTTGCGCGTATGGTAGCGCGTTAGCTAGGCGAGCTCGGAGGTTGTTGACGTGCGTGCTTAGCTAGGCGAGCTCGGAGGTTGTTGACGTGCGTGCTTGAACGGCAGGTGAGACTGTTGGTTGTGCTTGAACGGGGCTCTGTTCAAAATTTTGTGTGGCCGGCGTTCTCTTCGTGCTGCAGCCATCGTCTCGGCACAGTTTGAACAAGTAAGTTGTGCCCAACAAGTTTTACATCACTTTAACTAGGAGTCTTATTTTTACCCTTGTTTCGTTTTGTTTATTTTTTTTAACAAATTAACTATTGATTAGTCTAGGGGAAAAGTAAACCAACATTTTTGCTCATATCATATTCTGTGAATCAAGGTTAATCTCTAAGCCAGCATGTTCGCTTCGCTGCTTTGCAGCGGCTGTTTTGCAGCAGCTACAGTGTTCGCAATTATTTTTTCTGCAGCAGCTACAGTATTCGCAGTTATTTCTTCTGCAGCTGCTACAGTAAAACGGCTGCTTCGCAGCGAAGCGTACAGGCTGAATCACAGTGGTACATAATTAACACTCACACAGGTGGTTAAAATTTATACCGCTTGAGAACATAAAGGTTGACATGCGAGTTTGTGTTATTTTCCTGTCGTCACAAAATGCTTAATTTTGGTCAATGATAATAGGAGGAAGCAAACAGAAGGAAAAACTCGTCCATTCTGCTTGCGTGCAAGCTAAGGTAGAAACAAAGGAGTTTACAACAAATGTTTCATGTCAAAACTTTCCGGCTGAATTGGCGGCAAGATATCAACACATGAGTGTGCAGTTATGAACTGGGCATTGTATTCCTTGTGGCGTGAGAAGAAACCAGACGTTGTGACCCAGAGGCTACGTCAACTGAAATCATTCTTCACCCTATCACCATTTCACGCTAGGAACGCCGTCGCCGGCGCCGGACCACGGCCAGCAGGTACAAGTACTCATCCCGGCAGTGGCGGTAGAGGGTGGCGAGGAGGCCGCGGAGCTCCGGCAGAAGCTCAGTGAGGTTCCGGCCGGACGGCGCGAAGGCGGTGAAGGGGCAGAGCACGAAGCCGGCCGCGAACAGCGTCGACGCCGCCGGCCACATGCCACAAGGAAGGGATCGATCTCCGTGGATGGCTCAATTCCTGCGTGCAGAGTATTGGAGAGTAGTGTGCCTTACGACCGTGCTGTAGCTATGCCCGTGGGCTGCATTTGTAGGGGCAACGGAGGCTGTCAATTCCCGCGTGCTTGAACCACCGGTGAGACCGTCGGTTGCGCGTGCGTGCTCGTCCTTTGTTTCCATTGTGTGGGCAGCGCTCGCTTAGCTTAACTGCAGCGTAATGGCGACAACGACGATGAAGTTAAACTATTGCCAGAGCTTTAAGTTGTGAAGCGTAAAAATTCGGCTATAAAAAGATGATAAGATGGTAATGCCATCCCTTATTCAAGATAAAAGTTTGGCTAACAAGAGAGAATGTTCTTTTTTTTAAAAAAAAATTGTGAATTTATAATTTACCATGCAACTGGGAGGACGGTGGATTTCTTGTTTTTCAGATGAAAAGGTCTCCCAACCTTTTTTTGAATGGATGCCCTCAAAAAAAAATTTGAATGGATTTGATCTACCTTAACAAAAGGTTTTTCTTTTTCCTTTTTCAGATTTTTTTAGAGCAAATTTTCTTTTTCCAGATGAAGGTTATGTCCAAAATGGGCCGGTTAAGAAATTAAAGCCCGTCTTGCTTACCATGAACTAAGAACCGTGAAGACATTACAGCCCATATTCACATAAAAACGAACCAAGGCCCACCAAACCCACCATTCGCAGCGCCGCAGGGACCTAGGGTTTCGCCGTATATATTCTCCCTTTCCCGTCACGCGCTCGCTTCCTCCGCCGCCGCCTCTCACCACCGCCGCTAAGCGCCACCGCGAGCTCCGGCGAAGCCGACACCGCAGAGAGCATCAAGCATGGCGGACACGAAGGCGTCGACCGCGGTGACGCTCCGCACCCGCAAGTTCATGACGAACCGCCTCCTGTCCCGCAAGCAGTTCGTCCTCGAGGTCATCCACCCGGGCCGCGCTAACGTCTCCAAGGTTAGTGCTCTTCGGCGCCTTGGCCATAGTTCTCCGCTGAGCGAGGCGAGGCTGATGCGTGCGATCGGTTGTTTCAGGCTGAGCTCAAGGAGCGCCTCGCGAAGGTGTACGAGGTGAAGGACCCCAACTGCATCTTCGTCTTCAAGTTCCGCACCCACTTCGGAGGAGGCAAGTCCACCGGCTTCGGCCTCATCTACGACAACCTCGAGGCAGCCAAGAAGTTCGAGCCCAAGTACAGGCTCATCAGGGTATGCATCTGTCGCTTCTCCACATTTTGCAGACCGGTTTTGAATTCTTGCTTGCGCTTAGAATGTTCTAACTGACATCTTGCCGTAGTTACTATAGAATCCGTTATCCGTTCACAATGCCATTCACCTGTGTCGTCTTTGCATCAGGATTTGGTTGTTCAATGCAGAACTTAGCTATTTGTACTATTGATCTAATCATCTTGATGTTACTGCTAGTCTGGTAGATAAGAAATGTATATGTGGCTAATATATCGGCAGCCCCTTGCAAAGTTGACACAGCTAAAGGGAGCCATATGATGTGCACAATTTCCTGAAACGACAGCGTTTCTATTTCACACTTCAAAATCGCCCTGTGATATTGACCATACTTATGTTTGTTTTCCAGTGTACCATTTTGTGCCTTGGGTAATGCGTTAGATGTCATACCAGTGAGCTACTTGTGCGTCTTGATATGGATATTTTAAGTATGCTAGTTCACAGGTCCATCAGTTCAACTTCAGCTACTATTCAACCTTTTCATCACAAATTCACATGTAATTCAGCGTATATTGTATTTAGTGCAGTTCATCAGTCCTTGCTATAATCAACTCATGCTGTATTTGTGATCTGTTTGTGCTCGTCAAAACTAGCTCGAAAGTAATAATTCTATATCAAATGTGCTCTTCTGTAAGCTGATATTGTTTGAAGCGCTCTTTGCTGATACTGATTTTGCGTTGCAAGTATTTTGCTCTCTTAACTAGAGTGACAATTGCTCCTTCTGCTCTGTTTGTTTCTGACTTCATATGGTTCTTGTTCCACAGAACGGCCTTGCTACCAAGGTAGAGAAGTCACGCAAGCAAATGAAGGAGAGGAAGAACAGGGCAAAGAAGATCCGCGGTGTAAAGAAGGTACAGATATTTTTCTGCTGATCAGCCTGCCATTTTGTACTTGAAAGGTCTTTTTGGAATCTGGGGAATATTCATAGGATTCTTTCCAGAATTGTTAGTTTGCCATGAAATTCATACATTGCAAATAGGATATTCGTGGTAGTCTCAATGTAATAACTGAATTGCTTTGGGATTGTTTGTGCAGACAAAGGCCGGTGACGCGGGAAAGAAGAAATGAGCAGAGATTTCAGTTTACCTTAGATGTCTTCAGTACCCTATGTTCACTGTCGAAATTTTTGTAACTTGTATCTCGTCATGGTACCTCTGTTCCTCTGCGTAATGCTTCTAAAAGAGATTTGAGGTTTTCACATTGCCACCTGTTCCATTTCAATCTCTGTTCCTGTCCTGGCACTGACTTGGCTATGCTTGGTTGACTTAACTATACGTTTGGCTATATGGTCGAGGTGCGTGGCAAATGGCTGGTCGCAACTTCAATTTTGTTACCACGTAGTGATAGCCAATTCCACGTCAAAAATGAGAATCTCTAGTCATCGTGCCTAGCTGGTCATTGGAAACTGTCAAACGCAACTGGGCCTGTCGTCGGGGGCAGTGGGTATGCGTCTTTGACCTCACAGCCAATCAGTTGGGCCTCCGACGCAGAGCGGTGTGGGCAGCGTTTGGGTGGCCCGGGACGACGGACTCGCGCGCCAGCCTGCGGACAGACGTGGCTTAGCATGTAAATTCATGCAAACCTTGTTACGCTGCTCAACCCCCTTTTTTTTCTGCTGTTTCTTATGCTTCTCATAGGAAAGCTTATAAGATGTCACCATCCTTAAACAGACCTGTACTAAGCCACTATGCATCATCACCATCATAACATCGTAATCGTAACAAGAGTTAGAGCTGAACCAAGCAAGTACAAATCAAATGTGCTCCATGATTGTCATTCCTCAAAAGGGGCAGCCAGATATATTACTACTTTGATATATAATCACTAATCATTAGGTTAGCTATAGTATTACCCCCAGCCCGCGCAGATTCGTACGCGTGCCACTGAATGGAGCTAAGCTGCTAAGCTGCTAGCGCCGCTCGTCTGATTTTATCTGATATTCAGATGGTAACTAACACTAGGTTAATCATGCGATCCATCAGCCTATTCGGGCTAACTAACTAGCTAAAGATGTTCATCAAGACTGATCACATAAGGCATGAACCACAAATTGCACTCCAAAGAAAAAAAATTAACCTGCACGGCATGGCGAGCATGGAGACATGCATGGATAAAACGGGCCTGAGAAGAGCTAATAGCTTAGGACTACTGCTTTTTATGGCGACATGATGAAATATCAGCATGCAAGCGACGGGCTGTTCCAAGTTTTCTGCACAAAACCCTTAGTGCACGCTTATATCGAAAGGTGCAATACTTACAAGGACTGAGATAGCATGTTTTGTGGCGACGGAATTTGTTCGTACACATTCACGTAGGGCTTTATTGAATTATTTCTATTTGTTCGTACACATCCACGTTATAACTAATGCCGCCGATAGAGGTTTTTTTTTTCCCCCAAGAACAGGTCTGATAAAGTGAGCACGATACTGACAAACCGTGCGCGAGAAATCCCACGAGACAAATGGTGAAACAAAGACGTGCGGGCTGGCAAAACCGAACGAACAAGGCGGAGTTCATGATCTTGTCACAATGTCACGCACGCCTAAACTCTCGCATGTTTATTACGTCCGCACATACGCGAGCCTACACCAGCATTAGCACTTAGCAGGTGACGACGAACAAACCATATGACGCATGTGCATGCGAATGAAATTTATTTAGTAGTATATGGTAGGCATTTGTTTTCGAGGAAAATGGTAGTTTGACAACAAGCGATCAGTGATGCTCGATACCCTTTTTCTTCTTGTGTGTAATTGTTTTCTGCTCTGCTTTATTTACTCGAATTTCTTTTTCGCAAAGCGTGCAGCTGCTCATCGCATCCTGGCTTGTTCCTGGGAGGAATATAGACAGAGCAGAGCAGAGCAAATGAGCAGAGCATCGAGCAGAAGTACGCAGTTGGGCATATTGAATCTGCAATCATCATGTGAAGGGAGATGGACGGCCCGGCCAAAAGTTGGCGCCATGTAGCAGCATGCACAGGCGCAGCGCTGGGAATATTGGACCACTTCCAAAAGCCTTGCACCACCAACTCGATCAGGCCAACACCATCGAGAAAAGAAAGAAACTAACCCTAAAAAAATGGTTCCTTCTTTCCTGCCACGCAACGGTGGCAATCTGTAGCTGAAAATTACAGGCAGTTGCTTACATATATTGTTTGTTGATAGTACATTGCTATAGCTTTTACAGAGCCCTTATAGTAGTTTACGACTGATGATGCGAAGTCCAAAGTCTCATGTTCAGGGATGGATGTCCCTTAAAAAAAAAGTTCAGGGATGGATGGAAAACCATTGATTGCTAAGTTGAAACTGAAAAACAAAAGAAAAGGAGCTCGCATCCATGTTAATTTCCACGCCATTTTGTTTGCACATTTTCTTTCTAAGCCACGACGACTTTGCGATGGAATATGCTGGGATTTAAGAATAGTGCACATGATAGGGACGAACTCCACTGATGTCAATGTCATGTGGATCCATCAGCCGTGTCAAAGTTATCAGGCCAGCCACATCCGCGGCCGCAGCCTAAAGATGTAGGGGACCAACGCATTGCAGGACGGCGACGCCGACGAAGCATTGCATGCAACCGGCCAAGATTTCCTCTGCGAGCTGTGTGGGTGGCTGCCATGATTCCTCCGAACCACCGTGCACTAGCTAGCCACCCCACCCGGCCCTTGCTTGTGTAGAAGCTTGGCATGTTAATGGCCTAATTATATTCACAAGTGGCTTTCCCAGATGCGGAAAGTGCTGCTCTGCCTGCTTTGCAAAGCTTACTTGCATGCCCGGTTTCTCCTTTCTGCTGGTTTCTTCTGTGCTTCCTCCGGCACCAATCCAGGGCTGCAATACTGCTTTGGAGAAGATTTTTTCCTCGCTGGTCAAAGCCAATCACACACATATCACGTAGTACATTACATTATCTCATCAGCATAAAGCTTTTTCATAAGTAAAAACAAGTTGTATCCAGATTCTAGCCCACAGACACACTCGCAACCTATTGTCGTTTCGTTTGTTGGTGAAATTCAGGCCTCCGTGACAAGACATGCTACTCATGCACTCTAAAGTCATGTCTCTCATGTATCACACCGAATCTGGCATAACAAACAGCCTGTTCGGCAGGCTGCAGCTGCGGCTGCGGCTGCAGAAAAATAACTGACAACACTGTAGCGGCTGCTGAAGAAATAACTGAAACACTGTAGCTGCTGCAAAGCAGTCAGACGAACAAGTTGAAAATCGGCTACCATGCCAGCAAATGAAATGGTTTCAGTTGGTTATGTCACGCTATCAAGCACGTGTAAATGTAGTTTTTGTTCCACACATGGCCAAGCTAAGTGTTACTAAATACTTTGACAAAGAAACATTTGGGAGAGTCATGCTCATGCAGTTTTGCAATTATCATAACAATTGTTATGATAATTTGATCTACATCCACCGACGTTAGCACATGCCTCAAGATATATACCCATCCGTATAAAGAAAACATCCCCATACTACCAAAAGAGATTTGAAGTACAGACCCCTATAAAGTGAGGGCATGCATAAGACACTGTACAATTGCAAATGCTGCTTCTTTCCGGCCTGTTCTATAGTTGCTCAGTCGATATTCGTGGTTGGCAGAGCATCTTCAGAGGCGCACACTTTTTTGTGGTCGCTTGCAGCGATTTATCTCCATTGTAGTGCAGCCAAATGATAGACTGCTACTTGTACCAGAACTAGATTTCGTTTTCATACTTATTTGAATGATGTGCTTCCTACATTCTGGTATATATGTCTTTCAACGTCCGACATATGTAATAGGAGTACACTTAACGGTGCGTTCCGTGTCACAAGTTTAGAGCCTCTAAAGTTTAGCTCTAAAAATAATCTTATTATTTAGGAGTATTAAATAAAGTCTAATGATAAAATCTTTTTACAGATGGATACATCTTTACGAGACGAATCTAATAAGCCTAATTAATCTATGTTTTGCTACAGTAATGCTACAGTAAATATCGTCTAATCACGGCTTAACTACCCTCGTTAAATTCGTCTCGCGATTTAGAGGGGGGTTCTGCAGTTAGTTTTGTAATTAAAATTTATTTAAGACAAGATTCTTTTTATTTAGACCTCTCTAAATTTTAGCCACTAAAACGCCGAAGGCCCCCTAAAATTCACAAATATGATCGTACCCACTCCAAGATACATCAAATCTCTGACCATTGACCATCGTCACCTGAAGCTCACTCGTCAAACTATTTTGAAGAGAGGGGGAAAAAATTCTCAAAGCAGCTCAAAGCTGCGTAGCACGAGTGTACCGCTACTGAGCAACCTGCAACGGCAGCAGCTCTCACACAGAAATGACACAACACCAACCGAGCATCAGAGAAAAAAGGCAGCTTTCTTGAGCCAAGAACCCAACCGTTTCCATGGCCATGAGAGAGAGAGAGGGTGAAGATTGAAGAAGCAAGAAAGCATATTTTGGTGTCACCTTTGGCTGCACTGTAACCTTTTCAGTCCTGCTCCTGACCCAGATGCAGAAACAGAGGCAGCAGACTCCCAGGGGAACAGCAACGTGCTCGCAGCCCAACGCTGCGTAGAGAGACAAAAACATGAGGAAAGAGAGGGTGAGAGGGAGGCAGGCAGAGAGAACAGGAAAGAACAGAAAAGTTCATCGGAAGGATGCGTCTGCTGCGTGTGTGTGAAGAGATAGGAGGGGATGGATGGATGGTCGCATGCGAGAGGCCGGCCAAAAGCTTGGATCACGCAAATCTTCGCCGTCTGCACGCCTAATTATCCCTTCACCAACCCTTGTCTTCTCCTGTCGCTGGCTGTTCTACTCACATCGCCGTCAGTGAACCCCCTTCTACTTCTCTCTCTACCAACTCGTAACCGACCTTGCTAATAGCGGTTAACTAAACAGCGCCTAAACTAGCACTACCCATCTGCCACCTTTTCTTTTCATTCAGAGAGAGAGAGAGAGAGAGAGAGAGAGAGAGAGAGAGAGAGAGAGGTGTCTCTTTCAGGCTATGACCAGCAGCTGCAGCAAGCCCAGCATGATGGTAGATGGGCAGTACTAGCAGCTATAGATGCTCCGTGATCACATTGGCGTGTGCCATGCTCCATTTTCCGTTTCCAGCCCCGTGGAATCTCCCCAACCCCGGCTGCTCTCCTTCTCCTTGCCCAGCTTAGCTTGCTCACTCCTCATTTTGCTTCACAAGTCCACGCGACTTTGCGCGCACGGCAATTGCTCGTTCTCTCTTCTCCTCCTCCCCTGGCTGCTGCTGCTGTTTACTGCTTCAGCGCCTCTTCTTCTTTTGTTGCGCGTTGCTGTTCTGTTTTGGGTGGTTTTTGACATAGAACACGAGGAAGACGAACCAAGGAAGCCAGGGGAGCACAGGTCATTACTGATTTCACATCTGCCTTTTTTTATTAAAGAAATGTTCTTCGATGTTGTCGTGTTGATTAGTTGTTGGTTTGTTTTTAACTCTGTCTTCCCTCTCGTTATTTCTTCCAGGATAAAAGAAGCCAAGATCTTCAGGACACTTGTGTACGTCGTCTCGTTGTTCTGAAGCAGAAGCACCATAGGTAGCCTCTCTCTACTCTCTTCTGCGTCTCTCTCTGTTTTTTTAGAAACGGGCGTCTCTCTCTGTTGCTGCCAATCTTGCTACTAATTCTGGTATGCTTCTCCATGTGTGTTTGTTGGTAGGAAGAGGAGGAGACATGGGTGAGGCCGAGACCAAGAAGAGCAAAGGTGGCTGCTCCGCCCTTCGCAACTGGATGGGCGAGCCGAGCGATCAGGACGAGGAGGAGAAGACGCTTGAGCTCAGCCTCGGGCTCCCCGGAGGAGGAGGGCAAGCCGGCTGGAGAAAGGACAAGGGGAAGCACTCTGCCGCCGACAACTCCATGCTCTCTCTCGGCTACTCTACTGCAGCTTTCTCTCCCCACTCACAAGGTATATCGTCTCTAGATCACCACTGCTCTCAGTAGTACTAGTACTCAAGCCAAATGTTGTTCTTGATCCGGTCGCGTTGCATTATGAGATATAGTGGCCCATAGCAGCCTTGAGAAACCAAGCCTGCATATGAGTAGAAGTGCTCAAACATGTGAAAAGATAATTGTGTGCGAGATGGATTCAAGTAGCATGATTCATGGAACTTTTCTTATGACAAAGGTTGCTGTTTGAGATACAAGTAGAGTGGTTGTTTTTCCTTCAGAAACTAAGCTCGCAGAGGATATGATCAAGGCATAGAGCATCTGTAAAGTATGGTTTCAGATTATATCCTTCAGAACTAAAGTATTTCCCCAGAGTTTCCTTTAAAATTTGCGTTAGAAAACTGTTGCATAGAACTCGATCTCAACAACTGTGTGCAGTAATTTAGATATTTATTTCTTTCAAAATATGGGCTGAAACAATTAAGCTCAGTGTGCTGCTATTACGATCTTGTGGGTTAACTGAAGTCCTACCATTGGTTCCTGATGTATGTTTGTCTGTTCCTCTGTTCTTGGATCCTCTTGCAGAAACATTTTCTTTGCAAAACATCTTCCACAAGTCAGTAATCAAAGTAAAAAGTTCTCATCATAACTTGCCCTCTTGTTTGTTCCTCCTTGTTCTTGTGCAGGCAAGGCAAAGGGGTCCCCAGCAGCGACAGGGAGTGCCCTTGCCTCCACCAACAATGGCTCCCAGACAAGGTAGGATTCACAAGCCCTCACATGTCAATTCAACAAGTCTTTTCAGCCTTTTAGTAGTGTGAAGTGTGGCGATGGACCCTGATTTCTTTACGCTTCTCATCTGCCCCGGCATGAGTTTAAAGAGGGAGATGGCTCCATCTCCTGCCCTGTTCCTCATTTATGCCAAAACCACATCCAGGATTCAAGGGCCGGTTGCTTGTTTGCATCTGCCTACTGTCATGCATGGAGGTCGAGCTCCTCCAATTTATGAGGGTTGGTTTTGGCTCTGTGCACTTTTCTTAGTTTTGGCCCTGGTCCCTACTCCCTATTGGCCAGTGCTTGGATTTCAACATGCACTGTTCATATTCTGCTCTGCCCCCCTGAAGTACTAGGAAATGGTATAATTGCTCGAGACAAATTAAGAAATGGTTTGCTAGAGCTTATAGTAATATTAGGAGGTGTCTAGTCTTCAAATCTTTTAGAATTTATATATCACCACTATCGTCTTCAAGAGGTCATGTAGGATCTGCATGGAAAAGAAATATAGTAAGTATATATTCCATATATATACAAGATATTTGCCCTTTTTTGGGTGGGAAAGGAATAATGACTTAATCTGAGCTCAACTGTTTCAATGGGTAGGATGTATGAATTTTACGGTTACAACTTTAGCACTGAAATATGAAAAGCCAAATATTGCAAGTCGTCTGAATATACTTAATATCAGTTCTCACAAGTTGTTAGTCAAAACTGGGAAAAACATGAATGGCTTTGTGAAGAACTAAAAGAGTGTAATGTCTGTTTGTCTGCGTGTTCACTAGCAGTAGCAGGTACTTCTATGTTTATTAATTTTATAGTTCTTTATCTAATGACCCATTATACTTAGATCCCATGTCTCATTGTCTAATTCTCCAACTTCAGATCTGCTACTACCCCAGTTATTGGATGGCCTCCGGTTCGTACGTTCAGAAGAAACTTGGCTACTTCTAGCAAAGTACCTCTTGAACAGCAGAATGGGAAGAAGTCTGCAAAACCTGAAGAGACCAAAAGAGCCCCATTTGTGAAGATCAACATGGATGGTATCCCTATTGGCAGAAAAATCGATCTGAATGCCCTTGACAGTTATGAGAAGCTTTCTCTGGCTGTTGATAAGCTGTTCCGAGGCCTTCTTGCAGGTACATGATCAGCTCTACTTGTTTATATTTAGTATTTTGCATTGTTGAGTTTCTTGGTTAGTATCTGATCCAATTTTCTCAACTGATATTACTGTATGTAGCACAACAAGACCCTCTGGATGCCAGGACCAAGGAGTGTCCTCAGGAAGAGGTGGCAATATCAGGTTTACTAGATGGAACTGGCGAGTACACGCTGGTTTATGAGGATTATGAAGGTGATAGGGTGCTGGTTGGCGATGTTCCGTGGGGGTAAGTTATTCCTCCTTTTATTTTTTTTCTTATACACTGGTCCTGCAAAAACTTGTAACTACAATCAACGCTGCCCAAGTTTTAGCTCGATCGCCTTCAGTATAATGATTGTTTACTGCAAAGAAAGCTTACTGGTTGAGTCATCTCTAGCACATCTCGCCTAATTTTTACTTCAATTGATGCAGGATGTTTGTTTCTTCAGCGAAGAGGCTGCGAGTTCTGAAGACATCTGACCTCTCTTCATCTGTCAGTACCTCGTCACCAGTTCAAACATGTACAATAATGCTTTCAGAACGCTGACTTCTAGTTCTCCTTGCAGTTAACAGCATCAGGCCGGAAAAGAGGGGTGGCTGAGTGTTGATCTTGCGTAAGAGGCGCTTAGACACTCCCTGTGATGTGCCGTGATGAAGAAAAGATCTTCTGAGCTTGTATCATCTTTCTTTCTTGTCCTACTTTCTTGAGAGGGCTCGGTGCGTTGACCTTTTGGGTTTGCCTGTTCTTATTTATCCTGTATCCCTCTATGACACTTCCGAGAAGTGATGCGTTTGTGCAATTTGACGTGCCACTGTATGTAAATGTTCAGACGGATCAGCTCTGCTTTTTATGCTGAAACTGGAATTAGTGCCTTGTTGCTTCCAGTGTTCACATATCCGATTCCACATCAGAAGATATGTTTCTCAAATGAAAAATGTGTACTATACTAATATAGAACTAAAGTAAGATAGTTTTTCTCCAAAATCCAATATGAAAAGAAGCAGAAATTCTTGTCCTCTTTCATGAATCATGACTGATGACTCGATCAAAATATTAGTAAGAAATTGTAACATTAATGTCAAAAGGAAACTAGCACGATTTAGTAGGAAATTGTAACAAGCATGTCAGAAAAAAAACCCCATCTTTTAGGGGAGTAACCAAAAAAAAAAGAAAAGAAAAGAAACTAGTCACACGATATTAGTAAATTATAACTATGTGCTCGTAAATAATTTTGAAACGTACACAAGGAAACTAACCACCGCAAAAAGCTTCATTGCTCGTATCATTTGGACTAAAAATTACCGATTGCATTATTAGAGATTTGTAATGATAAAGTCTACAGGTATAAACTGGGCCAAAAATCGCAGCTGCTTCATTACTAGTATGATTTGACCAGGCTGTAGTAAACAAATAGAATGAGATGCATGACCAGTATGCAAACTATGATTCAATTTGCAGAGACTCAAGGTAAACTTCATTTGCAGAATCACATAAAAGTGCAGTTCTTTGATCCCCAAGAAAACTGACCAGGCACTATAGTACTGAATAATTTGTGTCGACGATTTCTAACCATCAAAAGAAGACAATTATCTGACAATTAACCTCATGATGAAACGAAGCTCTGCTGCTTGACTGCATGTACTCCTGCGATCTGGATGGAAGCATATGGACAAAGTTACTCGTCGTTCAGATCACCGGCTGTTTCACAGCAGCGTTGTGAAGAGTTAAAAAAATTCTCCAGAAAAAGCAAAGGCCGGCGCGGTGACGCCTCGCCGGTTCTCTGACGTCTCCGCCGTGTATGTCCCAGCGGAGGACTGCTGGAGTTCCAACGACACCGTTGGGCGCTCGTTGGTGTTCGCTGCGGCCCGGCTGTCGTCCGCCGGCGCCATGTCCGGAACGTGGGAGTCGCCAGCTACACCCGCCAGAAACGGCGACCAGAAGAAACACGGCTCCGGCAGCCTGTCATCGTTGCTCGCGAACAGGAAAAGCTCCTCGTGCGCAGCCGCAGCCGGCGCGGCGTGTGGCTGGTTCAGGTCCAGCCCTGGGGCGGCGGGAGCATCAGCTGCGTCGTCCGCCGGCGCGGCGTCCGCTTCAAAAAACGCGATGAAGTCAGCGGAGTCCTCCGGCACCGGCGGCGGCGGCAGGATGTGATAGGGACCGGTGTAAACGTAGTCGTCGGAACCCGGCGGGAGGTACACTCCAACAACATCCACGCCGTCCTGCAGCGCCGCACCCAGCCACGCGCCGAGGGACTCGTCGCGCGCGTTGGGTTGTTCACCACCCAAGCCCAGCCTCAGCGTCGTGTCGATCTCCGGTGCACCCGTCGTCGACCAGCCGCGCTGGCCGAGGGCCAAGGAGAGGTCGACGTCGCCGCCGTCGTCGTCGTCGCCGTCAACTTCCTCAAGGAAGTGAAAGAAGTCGAACAGTTGCTGCGCGGCATCAGCATTCGCCTCCTCCGGCTCCATGGCCCCGAAGTACGCGCCGATCAGCGCCCCGACGTCCAACGTCTCCGCGTTGACTCCTTCCTCCACGAAAGCCGCCGTGCCATGCTCCTCCGCCTCCTCCTCCACGGCGTCAATGCCGGCGCGTCGGGGCGCGCCGCGTGCCGCGCCATCTGCACCGGCGTCGTCATCGCTGCCCTCCGAAGCACCGCGATGGCAGCGCTTCAGCCCGTGCTGCGACGACGACACGACCTCAAGCGGGCTCCCCGCCGCCGCCTCGCCGTCCATGGTCGTCGCCGGGATCAGGGTTCAGAGCCGCCTCGCGGAGGCGGCAGCCGGATCGTTCGCGATCGGGTTGATTGCGAAATTGGGATGCGGAGGCAATCGTGAATCGTGATTGCCCTGGACTCTCCAGGAGGCCTGGTTGTACGGCAGCTGTTCTCGAGTGCGAAGTTGAATCTTACATGGTCGGGCCGTTTAAAGGCCGTGACGTACGTACGATCCCGAAGATGGGCCATTAGTATGCTGGGCTATAATTGCCGTGATTGTATGGGCTACAAACGATAGTTGGGCTATTTTTGTACTACCTCTGTCCCAGAATGTAAGCATTTTTTGACTTTTGAGGATCACGTTTGACCATTCGTCTTATTCAAAAAAATTACGAAAATATTATTTATTTTGTTACAATTTGTTTTATCAGTAGATATATTATAAACATGACTAATTTGTTTTGTATTTTTATAAAAAAATTTGAATAAGACGAACAGTCAAACGTGATGTCTAAAAGTCAAAAAATGCTTATATTTTGGGACGGAGGGAGTAGTGTATACATTTGCCGTGGGCCACTACTGTTTGTAAGTTTGGACAAGAGACAGCACTGCTAATCCGCAGACTATTCCCTGAGTCATGCATCATCTATTCGTGATGCATGCGTCATGAAATCTTCCCTGAAAAGCTCTGCACCTTTCATCTAATGGCGAATACTCCTTTTCTCTTCTCCCTGAATTCTCAACGTGCATCCAGGATTTTTAGTTCATTATGGACTCTAGCATCATGCAGAGTTAGATACCTAGTCCAAATGAAAAGCTTTATGCAAAATACTAAGGCCGTCCGGTCTTTGTTGGGAATCGAATATTGTTCCGTTGCTATGCCCTTACGATGATGACTGCTCGTACGATTGACAGATGGGATCCTTGCTTCTTCATTTTTTTTCATGGCTGCAAATTTTTTTGTTTTGACGGAAAGAGGCAGGTGTTCTGCCGTTTCATTAAAGGAGGAGAAAAAACAGAGTAAATACAAAAGGTTCAGTTGTGGCTGGCAGCTTAAGACTGCCACAAGGAAGCGAATCGATAGATTAAAGGAAAAGAAAAGGAAAGACAGCCCAAGCTGTGCTAAATAGAAACCAAAATCATTTTACAGGATTACTTAACTTTCAACAACGGCGGGCAACGACAGGAGGTCTCCCATTGCTCTACTGTATTGATCAACATCTTCTTTAGTTAAGAATGCGACCTGTAGCTCATTCATCTCCACACCTTGGAATATTCGTCTATTTCTTTCCTTCCAGATGTTCCACCATGTGTAGAAAATGATTCCTGTGTGTCCTCTTCAAGGTTTACGAAATTGTCGATTATCGGGCGATAATCGCGATTATCGACGAAACCGGTCCGAGTCGATAAGTTCGGTTGACCGATTTTCGAATTTGAAATTTGAAATTTTTTGAAAATTTGAAAAAATTTGAAACAAAAAATATGTAAAAAAAACTAGACGTCATTTGGAGACCATTTGTGCAAACGGAACACGAAAACGAAATCGTTTGAAGGGTGAAATAATTGCCGCAAGATTTGTGAGGGAAAAGGAATTAAAAAAAAAGAAAAGGAGCCTTATCCCTTCCCGAACGGGTGAATCATCGGTCCCCCTCCACTCCCGACGCCACCGCTCGGTCCCCACGCACGCCACTCGCCGCATCCGCCGCTCGCCGTCGTCACCCGCACGCCGGAGCCGCCGGTAGCCGTCAAATCGGCGTCTTCTGCAGGCGAACCGGCGCCGGAGCGTCGGTAACCGCTCGATTCGCGGCGGTTACCGACCGCGCTGTCGAGACGAGGGTGCGGCGGGTCGATTCGACCGAATCGGCCCACCGATTCGAGGTAAAATCGACCGGTTATCGCTCGGTAACCGGCGACGACGGCGCGGTTTGGTGGGGGTTCTCGGCCGCGGTGAGGTGAGGACCCTTTATCTTTTTTTTTTCTGTAATTTATAATATGGAATGATGAATGAGGGATATGTTGCAGTTTTTAGTATAGCTTGGAAACCTTGATTAGGAAATACGAAATTGTGGTATAGCTTGGAATGAGGGATATCAATGATGAATGATGTATGACATCAAATTGTGGTATAGCTTGGAAACCTTGATTAGGAAATATGAAATGTCGATGATTTAGTGAATTGGTTCTGCCATTGTCGATGAAGTTGTCGATGATATAGTGAATTGGTTCTGCCATTGTGATATTGATACAACTAAATGTGAATTTTATGCAGCCACAATGGGTGATCGTGACAAAGATAGTGTTTGGGACCATGGAGAACAAAGGGGGGTGGGCTTTGTATGCAAGTATTGCAAGTTAGAGAGGAAGGGTGGTGGCGCCACAAGGTTGAAGGAGCACTTGGCAGGACGTGGAAGTAATGTGGTGCATTGCATGTTCGTTCCAAAAGATGTTTGTGAGTACTATCGCCGTGAGATAGATAGAACTAAGCAGAAGACTAAGCAACGACAAAGGGATAAAATGAGAGCGGAAGACATTGCTAGAGAGGGAAATGTGAGCACTGATGAGGAGGAGGATCAGTTGCAAGCTGCCATGCATGCTTCTCGACAACAACATGAATATGAGACGCGTTCACGTGCACACGGAGGGCAATACGAGCATGGTGGTGGTTCATCTCAGGGAGGGGGCAGCAAAAAAAGTGGTGGGATCATGGGGATGCTCAAAAAGGCTTTCTCAACGAGGGAAGGGGGTTCATCTCAGCCGACCTATCAACCAAGGATTGACTCGGTGCTGCCGTCACAGAAGAAGAAGAATGCAAGGAGGGCAATTGGTAAGGCTTGGGCGAAATGGATGCACTTAGAAGCCATTGCTGGTCACAAGGCTGATAGTTCTTACTTCAGTGCTGCTATCAAGGAGACACAATATTGGGGTAAGCACTTATATATCGTTGTCAATCATTGAAAGTGACATCAGTTGGAGATCAAAACTATATATCTCGTTCTTGCTTGCAGGTGAAGACGTCCGAAGCCCGACGGGGCGAGAGATCAATGGCATTTATTTAGATGCAACTGAAGAGGATATAAAGAAACAATTTGCCAAGTTCAAACTAGATTGGCCAAACTATGGTGTCACTCTTATGTGTGATTCATGGACGGGTCCGACAAAGATGAGCATTATCAACTTCATGGTATATTCGAATGGTGTCATGTTTTTCCACAAGTCAGTAGATGCAACGGGAAAAAGCTAAGATGCAGATTTCATTTTTAAGGTACTTCCCTTGATATCAGTTGTGATTGTGTTTCATGCAGATTGTCACATCGAAATAATAACTGTTGTCTACGGGACACAAGTAGGTAACATCATCATGGCTACGGGAGTGAGTCCTCACACTCTTACGATTACCGCTATTACTCTCTTCCTGAATCAAGTGATAGCTCAAGTAACTATGGTTATGGTGGTACTCGGTCCTCAAATGATTATTACTCATACTCTATTCTTGAAGTGAATCAGCAACCACGGGAAAAATAGGTCTTTGAGTGGGTAGAGCCTGAATTTTATAACATGTTGCTCTCACAATGGCAAACAAACCATGCTTGGAGTGAGTTCAGGGCACACTTGTTGGCTACACAAGGAATCCAGGTCATGTCAATTGATGAATACAACACCATGAACAATCCGCAATCCGACGTCATATGGTCTTGAGACGTATCCATTGTTGAATGTTGATGTGCACAAAACTACGTGTATTATGTTCAAAACTATGTTGTATGTTTAATTTCGTCAAGAACTATGTATCGGACATTTAATGTTGGACTTCGTGTGAATTGTGGTACGTTGTATGACATTGATTGGTGCAATATTTTATCAATTCTATGTTCTCAATGTGTAGCTAATCATTTTTATAATATTTTAGTAAAGATCATGCCAAAAAGTCCAACATTTTAAGCCTTTTTTCTTCATTTTTCACTTCTGCGACAAAAATCGACAAAATCGACCGGTTACCGACGCAAACCGGTCGATAACCGGTCAAAATCGACCGGTTTGGTCGATTTCCAATTCGGAATTCGAAATTTGAATTTTCCGTCGAAAACCGACCGGTTATCGCGATTATCGACGAAATCGGGGTTCTCGGCCGCGGTCGGTTTTCTCGAGTTCAACGATTTGGTTAACCTTGGTCCTCTTGTTCTCATTCTGCATGTTATTTGTTACCTCCTGTAGCCAACTTGCCACATTAACACAGCTCCCGTTTGGGGGCGGCAAGCCCTGCAAAGAGAACCAACTACATATTCATAGAGGAACACATCAGGCCATATGTATTCGACGGCCACAATCAATCTGTGATGGTAGCAAAAGGAAGACCGTTTACTTGTCTGTGGCCCACCCAAGTCTTTGTCTGCGTAGACTTGACTCCGCACACTTTTCTTCCAAGTGATCAACAATAGTAGTCAAAAGGACGATTAGAAAGGGATAATAGATGACATCTTTAACCTGAAGCAAAATGATTATGTCGAAACTGTGTATTCTTGCCAAATTGGTGCTTGCACAATGGCTAACGGTGCATGTTGTTTAGTGAGAGTACTCACAGTACTGTCCTAACATTTGAACGTAGCCTAGATTGCCGCCATTCGATGAGTGGCACTTGTAAGGGTACGGTACAAAGTATACCCGTCGGAACTTTTACACATATATATAATACATGCCCAGTTTCGACGGGCTCCGACGTACTCCAGAAATCCATGGATTTCTTGGAGTTGTTCTCCAAAAATTCATGGCTCTAGAGCCGTTTGATGGACTGAGAGTCCTATGCTGATTCATTTTGTTCTTACTTCATACTAAAAAGAAGATCATGAAATGCTATATTTTAGCTTATAAACCAAAGTTCAAGCAAGGATCCTCGGAGCTGGAGCTGTGTCAAACACACACACACACACACACACACACACACACACACACACACACACACACAGGTATGGGTTTACTAATTATTACTCCGTCTTTATTATGAGTATTGATCCAACAGCACTAGAGTTACGTGATACGTTAAGTAGAGCCGCACATCAAGTCCTACGTATACTGCCAATGCCAATCATGTCAAAAAGAAAAAAAACAAACGAAGAGAGCAACATCTAAAACTACACCGTCGTCTAAAGGAGTTGATCAGGCCTTCAGGGGCTAGGAGAATCATGTGCATTCATAATCAAAGTGGCCAAACAATCGATAATCAAAGTGCCATTTGCTTAGAAAAGAAATCAAAGTGGCCAAATACTTCATTATCCAACTTGCCGTTTGCTTCTAGAAGAAGTACATGTTCATATTCGCTTTGAAACTTCCGAATAGTATAGTACATCTTACGTGGGGCCAACCCTCGTTGCCGTGATGATATCCGGGGAAAATCAGTCTAGTCTTTGTAATTAACGTAGGTCGGAATATATCCACAGCATGATTAGCGTCCACAAAAGAATTTTTCGCAAAAAAAAAGCATCCACAAAAGAACGGCGCACTCAGGAATCCTGTGTGTTATCCATTGACGCGACTCACGATCAATGTCCTATTCATCAGTCGAGCCACGACTGTAAGACTGACTCCAACAGCGATATGCAAAGGCAAAATTGCATTACAAAACACACTGTGCATGTTTGAAATGCTCTCCAACAGAGGAGGCATACATGCATGCATTTTTGCATAGGAGGAGAGAGGGGAGCTAAAACTACATCCCCTCTCTCCTCGTATGCATATGCGAGCGCGTCGCCGGGGCGGGGTGGCGCGAGGGGCTGCAGCGGGGAGCAGCGAGGAGAATCGACGGCGGGGACGCGCGCGGGGAGTCGGCCGAGAGCAGCTGCTGCATGTGCATCAAGCTCCGCGGGGACATGTGCTCGTCGGCGGCTGGAGGCGGCGCCTCTCCTCTCCATTCCCCGCTCCGCAAGCGAGCAGCGGCGCGTCGAGCGCGCGGGCGAGGCGCGGGCGCGGGTTGTGCGAGGCGCTCGCCGACGTCCAGCAGGAGCTCGAATTGAATCCCTCTTTTCCGAAGGTGCCGCGCGCAACTACTTCGCCGGAGTTTGGCCACGACATCCACGGCGAGCGGCGGTGGGCTGACCTCTTTCGTCGCGGCGGCGTGCGAGCGGGCCGAGCGGCAGCAGAGGAGCGCGGCGCGTGCGGGCCCATGGTCCTCGTCTCCCATGCTCCCGAGCGATCTGACCACGAATCCGAGGCTGTTCGGCGACGAGGGGAAGCTGTCGGCGCCTCCGCCCAGGCTCGCCGCCGTGTAGGCCACCGGGTTCGCGGCGAGGCTCGGGCTCGCCGGCGTGTAGGCCACCAGGCGCGTGGAGGCGGGGTTCCTGCACGGCGCGGGAAGGCTGCGGCGCGACGCGGGCTCGCGGCAAGGCGGGGCGTCGCGTAGAGGCAGGGCCGCCGGTGAGGCGCGACGACGACGAGGCCTAGCCTCGATGGGCGGCGGGGAGACCGGTGGCAAGGGGCACGCCTCCTGCCCGCTCTGCCGAGCCCAAATCCCTCGCCGGCGTGTAGGCCACCAGGCGCGTGGAGGCGGGGTTCCTGCACGGCGCGGGAAGGCTGCGGCGCGACGCGGGCTCGCGGCAAGGCGGGGCGTCGCGTAGAGGCAGGGCCGCCGGTGAGGCGCGACGACGACGAGGCCTAGCCTCGATGGGCGGCGGGGAGACCGGTGGCAAGGGGCACGCCTCCTGCCCGCTCTGCCGAGCCCAAATCCCCAATCTTCGCCAGGAAAATTGGGCAAGAATTGGAGGATTGGAGGATCTAATCTTTGACACCCCGCGGGGCCAAGAACTCGATCTGGGCAAGAATTGAAGGATCGAGCTCTAATTCCAGAAGCGGATGCGCATGGGATTCGCGGTTGAAGGCCAGCAGCGCTTGCGCGACGTGAATTAGAGAAGTGCGGCTGGGCGGCAGCGTGCCCGACGGCAGGGCGCGGCAAGGGCGGCGCGGGCAGGCATGCAGCGGCGCGGTCGACCGCGCCGAGTTCCGCGACGAGGGGCGCCGCATCATGCTCACCGACCCGCGCGTGCAGGAACGCGCGCACCACCATCTTCTTCGTCGCAGGCACCTCATCGTCCTGCAGCGCCGCCGCAAGCCACGCGTTCGTCCTGTCTGCCGCGCAGAGCCTGACCAGCTGTGTCGTCAGCGCGTCGGCGTCGTCCTCCACTATCGCGCAGGGCGCGCCGCCGAGCGCGACCGCGACCACCAGCTCGCTGACGAGGTGGCGCAGAGGGTCGAGAACCTCGTCGTCGTCGGCGGCGGCTCTGGCTCCCGCGGCAGCGCTTGGGCTGGTGGTGGCTCTGGCTCCCGCGGCAGCGCTTGGGCTGGTGTGGTCCGCTCCACAAGTTCTCCCCCGGCGGCGAGAGCAGCTTGCGGCTCCAGGACCGGAGCTGCCTGGCGTGGCTGGATGCGTGGCCGGCGGACGAGCAGAGCTGGTTGAAGAAGAGCCGGTCGAATGCCTGCTGTTGTTGGAGATGGTGCCCAGTGAATGAAATGCAAATGACTGTTCACACCAGGCAAACGTTGATTTGCATTAAAAAATAGACTCCCTTGTTGGAGTCAGTCTAAACTTCTACTTGCTGGTCGTCCTTTTTGTCTAGATAGAAGCAAACAAAAAAATGACCTCTGTGATTGGAAGATGGCCCGGAGGCCAAGGAGAGATTCTATCCGGCCGTCAGCACCGTGTCCGGCACGTCCGCACGTGTACGTACTAGGATGGTACACAAACCATCATTGGCCCAGCACCGGCCGGACTTGCTCGACCGGGGGCCCTGTTCTTGGTCATGCATTGCACACTTGCACAGCACTGCGCGAACCCCTTCCTCTGGCTACATGTGAGGGTTTTTATTACATGGGGTCTAAAATTTAGAGAGAAGAATCTTGTTATTTAAGAGTATTAAATAAAGTTTAATTACAAAACTAACTGCAGAACTCCTGGTCTAAATCGCAAGACGAATCTAACGAGGATAGGTAAGTCGTGATTAGACGCTGGTTACTGTAGCATTACTGTAACAAAATATAGATTAATTAGGCTCGTTAGATTCGTCTCGTAAAGATGTACCTATCTGTAAAAAAATTTTATCATTAAATTTTATTTAGTACTCTTAAATAATAAGATTCTTTTTGATGTGACAGATCTAAATACTAAATGTTAAAGCAACCAACACCCCCTACCATGCATAACTGTCATGAACCGTCGTGCAAGTTATTCTGTCTGCACTCATCCTGACACCCTGCGTATCCATATGCTACGGTTGTCGTCAAGTCATGAGCCCCGTCTTGCAAGTTCTGCAATATGCTTGTATGACTCCAGGGGTGTGTTCGTTTCACCGTTTAGACCCCTCTAAAATTTAACTCTAAAGAGAATCTTATTATTTAAGAGTATTAAATAAAGTCTAATGATAAAACCTTTTTACAGATGGGTACATCTTTACGAGACGAATCTAATGAGCCTAATTAATCTATGTTTTGCTACAGTGATGCTACAGTAAATATCGTCTAATCACGGCTTAACTACCCTCGTTAAATTCGTCTCGCGATTTAGAGGAGGGGTTCTGCAGTTAGTTTTGTAATTAAACTTTATTTAAGACAAGATTCTTTGTGTTTAAACCTCTCTAAATTTTAGACTCTAAAACGCCGAACACGCCCCAGGTCGTCGCTGCCCACTACAAGGTGGTTAGTGCTAGTGTCAATGATGACTGGTCTATGCTATCGAGCTGCTGGCCATAGAGTGAGTGCTCGTAGCTATATCCTGAGCGCTTTGGTGGAAATCTCTCTCTTATCGACGCGATCAAATAACCTTGGTACAAAGAGATTTACTACGTGCCAAATTTGCCACCAAAATAAATCCTGGCACAAATGCAAGGCATGCACGTCGATATTTTAGAGCAAGCTCAATAATTAGACAAACACTTGTTTAAATAGCCAAGCAAATAGACAAACATACAACTAGCTTGTCTCATTTATTCATTGTTGGGCTCACCATTTCTCACACGGACAGACCATACGATCGGCGTAAACTGCACCTACAAGCTACCATCTCTCTCCTACTTTCTCTCCTCCCAATGAACAAAAAGTCTGACATCATTAGCTATATGACTGCTATTGGGCCGGCTCTTAGCACTCGCAACTCGCAAGATTGTCTGATGAGTGGCTGTCAAAGTGGGAGCAGGGCCAATCTTATCGACTGGAAAAGCAGCTGCTTCGTGGCGACGACCTGCAAGTTGACTAGTCGTAGGCCACACAACAAGCTTGTGGAGGATGGCGGGAGCACGGCGTCTAGAGACGTTTATCATTTATGGCACCGTAGGTTAACAGTGAGTTGTATGTACGTTTGATAGTAATTCTATAAAAAAGACGTGCATGTAACAAAACACTAACCTCGGCTAATCGTGCATCACCAATAATGACAGCGCTCCTAGGCCACACAACTCAATGAAGTGAAGATATTCGCCGTGGCCTTAACAATAATCTGTTAGAGCATCTTCAAAAGAGTTCTATAAATCTCTCTTAAATTTAGTTATCGGAATTTTAGGCAAAAAACTATCTACAACATGGCCCTAAAACAACCACCAATTTTCCTATAGCCTTTAAACTCTACTCATTTATAGCTACAAACAGGAGAAGAATTAGGCCAACATCTCTTCTTTTTTCACTACAATTAATGTTTTTGTGGCCTCAAATGCTGATGTGGCCCAATCAGATTTGTTTTGATCCGCTTTTAAGGAGAGACTGTTGGAGGAGAGAGAATAAATTACCCTTTATAATTTTTTAATTGCTCTTAAAAATAAATTTATAGGACCAATTTTATAAAGTTCTATTAAAAATGATCTTAGAGGTGAGGACGATGCGACTCATGCTCACGCCCAAGCCCTCGTTGGCTGAGCCAAGTGCGGGTGCCGGGCGGACGTATGGTTCCAAAAGGAACGGACATATACAGTTCACGGGTTCATTTCGAGACCAATCTTCTCGACGTTCGGAGCTCGGCTTGCTTATAACCAAGCAGAAGGAGTTTAAAAACAAGCCAAATTGTAAATACAAAACCTGATATACTCCCTTCAGCTGTCAGCTGAGCTCAACTTCGACGTCCTTCCTCGTTTTTCCCTTCAGTTGTCAGCTGAGCTCGTCCAACAGTTGCTTCTCGTCAGCAAGCTCTCGACGATGATGCAGGAGGAATAACACATGCACACCTCATCTTCTCTTCTCCGACGGAGACACAAACTTTCTGACGGACCAACGAAAATGTGAAGTGGATAATGAAAGCCTTGGCTCTAAGACTCAACGCCCAAAGATTCTGAAGCATGAACAAGGCAACTAGGCAAGTGCCAATTGTTCAGAGTTTTCAGATGGACAGATGCCAGCCGCAGGAATATCGCCTACGAGGTTCGCCACTCTTTGGCACCAAGAAAATAAGGGACGGTCGACGGTGCATCCGCATATATACCCTCACTCTGCTTTCTGCCGAAGACAGGAGAAATGCATGTAATTAAAGAGAGTGGAAACAGGAGGACCGAAAACATTGGACAATGGTAACTCATGGCACCGAATATTCATCATCCTTGATTCCTTGTGTGGTAGACCAGACAATAAAATGTGAAAACAGATTTCCAATTTTTCTTTTATGAAAACGGGCAGGTGCTTGCCTTTGCATCAAGATGGGAGCAAGAGATAACATAGAAATAGTGTCTGGTTGTGCCTGAGAGTGGATTGGACGTGGACGTGCCCGTGCAACACCACGAGGCAACTGAGCTTGTCCACTGTGTTGTTGTGTGCTAGGTGGAACGAGTCGATCTCCTCTTTGTCCATGAACGCCACCTGGGTGTGATCCTTCTGCTTGTTCTCAAAGAGTCGTCTGTTCCGTTTCGTTGCAAACGGATTTCCAATTAAATAAACAGAAAAATGTAAGCTATTTACGTTTTCTTTGGAAACTCGTTCAATCTTATCTGCTTCCGGTTGGTCTAACATCAAATCGGCAGGATTTAGCAGCATAATTCAGTGCTCAATAGCTCATCTTTTCCATGAGAGTATCTTTCATTCACGATCTAGCAAATCTATATCAGCGAAGACTTGGACCTGCACGGTCCACCATCCGCTCTTATATAACAAAGCCCATCATATTTAAGCTCACTCAGCACAACGCTAGGAACTCCACGAACACACACCTCATAGTGAAGTACCAAACGAAGGTTCACTCCTATCTTCTCATACTACTACCAGCGTTCCTCACATCCAATCCCATCTCACAATCGTCACCACTGCGCTAGAATCTTAGTACACTCTCTACACTTGAACAAGAATCCACTCTTCTCAACGTCAACGTTATGGCTCCCTCCCCTCTTCTCTACTTCCTTGTAGTGTTCCTCACCACCAGTTTTACCTCACAATCGACGATGGCACAGCTCGATGCTGTCGAGCATGACACACTCTTAAAGATCAAGAATGACTGGGGCAGCCCTTCTGCGCTCAGCTCATGGAGCTCCATGAACCGTACCTACTGCAGCTGGAAAGGGGTTAGTTGCGACAATGGCCACGTCACCGCCCTCTCCTTCCCAAGTTTCAACATATCCAATCCAATCCCACCCTCCATTTGCAGCCTCACCAACCTGTCCTACATAGACCTCTCATACAACAACCTCACTGGAGAGTTTCCGACAGCATTTTACAGCTGCTTGGCTCTACAGTACCTCGACCTGTCGAATAATGGTTTCTCCGGCTCCCTGCCGGCCGACATCAACAAGTTGTCGCCGGGGATGCAGCACCTGAACCTGTCGAGCAACAGCTTCACCGGCAGCGTGCCGGCGGGGATCGCCGGGTTCCCCAAGCTCAAGTCCCTTGTTCTTGACACTAATAGCTTCAATGGAAGCTATCCGAGCGTTGCCATCAGCAACCTCATTGACCTGGAGACGCTGACCCTGGCAAGCAATGCGTTCACGCCAGGGCCAGTTCTTGAAGAGTTTGGCAAGCTGATGAAGCTGAAGACACTTTGGTTGGGGGGAATGAACTTGACTGGTACCATCCCCGACTCGCTCTCGGCGCTCACCGAGCTGACGCTGTTGGACCTGTCACAAAACAAGCTCCATGGTGAAATCCCAGCGTGGATTTTGAAGCATCAGAAGCTGCAGTACATGTACCTCTACGCCAACAGCTTCACCGGTGGGATCGGACCCAACATCACCGCCATCAACTTGCTCGAGCTCGACGTTTCGACCAACTGGCTCACCGACCCGATACCGGAGACCATCGGTAACTTGAAGAACCTGAAGTTATTGTACTTGTACTTCAACAAAATCACCGGGCCCGTTCCGGCAAGCGTCGGGCTGCTGCCGAACCTCACGGACCTCCGGATATTCAACAACATGCTCTCCGGGCCGCTCCCGCCTGAGCTCGGGAAGCACTCGCCGCTCGGCAACCTGGAAGTGAGCAACAACTTCCTCAACGGCACGGTCCCGGACACCCTCTGCTACAACAAGAAGCTCTACGACATCGTCCTGTTCAATAACAACTTCTCCGGTCCGTTCCCGTCCGTCCTTGGGAATTGCACCACGGTGAACAACATCATGGTGCACGGCAACAACTTCACCGGCGAGTTCCCGGAGCAGGTGTGGTGGGCGTTCCCGGGGCTGACCAACGTCATGATACAGAACAACGACTTCACCGGCGTTCTGCCCACCGTGATATCCTCCAACATCTCGCGGATCGAGATGGGGAACAACCGGTTCTCCGGCCTGGTCCCGTCCTCCGCGCCGGGGCTACAGAGTTTCAAGGCGGAGAATAACGAGTTCTCCGGCTCGTTGCCGGCCGACATGTCCGGGTTCGCCAACCTCACGGACCTGGACCTCGCCGGGAACCGGATTTCCGGGTCGATTCCACCGTCCATCCGGGCGTTGGGAAGGCTGACCTACTTGAACCTTAGCGGCAATCGGATCACCGGCGAGTTGCCGGCAGCGATCGGGCTGCTGCCGGTGCTCACAATCCTGGACCTCTCCGACAACGAGCTTGCCGGCGAAATCCCGCCGGAGTTCAACCACCTCCACCTCAGCCTCCTCAACCTCTCGTCGAACCAGCTCACCGGCGTCGTCCCGGAGTCGCTGCAGAGCCAGGCGTACGAAGCGGCGTTCCTCCGGAACCGCGGCCTCTGCGCCACCGTGAACATGAACCTGAAGCTGGAAGCGTGCCGTGTCGGCCGCCGTAACCAGATGTCGACCGGCCTGACCATCCTGTTCTCGGCGCTCGCCGGCGTCACCCTCATCGGCATCGTCGGGTGCCTCGTCATCCTTCGACAGAAGAAGCGGCAGCAGGACTTGACCGTGTGGAAGATGACGCCGTTCCGGAAGCTGGACTTCACGGAGGGCGACGTGCTCACCAAGCTCCGCGAGGAGAACGTGATCGGCAGCGGCGGCGCCGGCAAGGTGTACCGCGTCCACCTCGGCCGCGGAGGCGCCGGCAAGGTGGTGGCCGTGAAGAGGCTGTGGCGGAGGGGCAAGGCCGACGAGAAGCTGGACAGGGAGTTCGAGTCGGAGGTGAAGGTGCTCGGCGACATCCGGCACAGCAACATCGTCAGCCTGCTCTGCTGCATCTCCGGCGACGACCACACCAAGCTGCTGGTGTACGAGTACATGGAGAACGGCAGCCTCGACCGGTGGCTTCACAGGCGAGAGAGCCTCGTCGGCGCGCCGGAGCCGATGGACTGGGCGACGCGGCTGGGCGTCGCCATCGACGCGGCAAGGGGGCTGAGCTACATGCACCACGAGTGCGCGCAGCCCATCATGCACCGTGACGTCAAGTCCAGCAACATCCTGCTCGACCCGGGATTCCGAGCGAAGATCGCTGATTTCGGGCTCGCACGCATCCTCGTCAAGTCCGGCGAGCCTGAGTCCGTGTCTGTCGCCGGCGGCACCTTCGGCTACATGGCTCCAGGTAATATAAGGACTCTTGCGATGTCAGACTTAAATTGAAATGACACTTGAAATTATACTCTGTTTTATTGGTTGCAGAGTGCGGGCGTGGCGCGAAGGTGAACGAGAAGGTGGACGTGTACAGCTTCGGCGTCGTGCTGCTGGAGCTGGCGACCGGGCGCGTGGCGAACGACGGCGGCGCCGAGTGCGGCCTGGTGGAGTGGGCGTGGCGGCGGTACAAGGCCGGCGGCCAGCTGCACGACGTCGTGGACGCGGGCATCCGCGACAAGGCGGCGTTCGTGCAGGACGCCGTGGCCGTGTTCGTCCTCGGCGTCATCTGCACCGGCGACGACGCGGCGTCGCGGCCGTCGATGAAGCAGGTGCTGCAGCAGCTGCTCCGGTACGACCGCACCGCCAGCGTGGAAGTCGCGTGCCAGGACGGATGCGACGACGACGGCGTCGCAAGCGGGCGGCTCCCGGCGGCGGGGAAGAAAGGGGACCGAGCTGTGGCCACCTCTAAAGTACTTTGGGACGGCGGCGAGGAGAGCGGCAGCTTCGTGGCTCATCCCGTTTAAATCTTCCTTTCCCATATGGCGCGCGTTTGCAGATCGTCCTAGATGGCTACGCAACGTGCATGTTACCAACATGTAAATTATGTAGTAGCTTTCTTTTTTCGAGACGGAAATTATGTACTAGCTTGATGAAATGTGTTCTGCGATGGCTGCCGGAACACAGCCACGCATCACGTGACTCGACCAACTGTCAACATGAATAATTCAACGCCGCGCTTTGCGCCTGCTTCTTAGGGCATGTACAACCCACAGACGGGGTCTGTCTCTTAATAAATGATACAGACGGATGAGCAGACAGGTTGTACAACCCAGAGACTATTTAATTGTCTGTAAACAATTTAATGCTGAGCATGTAACTAAAGATCAACTATAAATAAATTTATGTATACTATTGTGTGGCCGTTTGATAGAAAATGCTCATGGACCATCTGTAACATTCTTTGTTGTGTGTGACAAGTATTTTCTCTTCAGTTTGATCCAGTAACATTCTGTAGCTATTCTTTCAAAAGGAAGAGAACAACCATTAGCACAATGTACACCGATTTTCAAGCATGGCAATGAGAATAAAATTGTGCTGCTCCCAAAGATTTCATCCTAAAAGATTGCTTGCTTAGGAACGGCATTTTAAACCTCCCAAGCAAAAGGGAACAAAATTGTGCTGCTCCCAAAGATTTCATCCTAAAAGACACTGACAAACTGCCTTTTATGTTCTAGACAATGTCCCTACTGTTCCTCACGTGAAGAGCTACCCCATGATTACTCAGGAGTAAAACTCCAGATTGTAAACACTTGCCAAGCTTCAGGTCGTCCTCTCCTGCTTGAAGTCCCAGAGCTGCAGCCGTTGGCCAGCAGTGCTCGTCACCGGAGCAGCGCCGCCTCCAACGAAGAACGGCAGGCCGGCAGCATCAGCAGAAGCAGAGGTGAACCTCTGCAGCAGGCACGGGTGCTGAGTTGGCGGCCACATCGGCGCGGCGACGGCGTGGGACTGAAGTGTGCCCCGATCGAACACGGCCGCGGGGGGCTGCTGCTCCTGCAGGAAGGCGAGATGGGGTATCATCTCTAAGGACATGCCCGGCGCGGCGTGCGAGCTCGGGGGCTGGGCTACCACCTCCTTGGCAACACATCCGTCGCGGCGGCGGGGAGGTGGAGGAGTAGGCGGCGAAGCAAGCAGAACGGGGGCCAAGGGGGCAGCGCAGCTGGGCATCCACCATCGACGCATCCGTCCCCGGTGCTCGCGTCCGTGCGCGCGCTGCCAGCTCCATCGCCTGGAGAAGATGCCCCCTACAGCGGTGCCGGCGCCGTCTCCTCTGCCTGGGACAACGGGACGAGTCCGTCGCCTCGCGAGGCGACGCTGGCCGGGTCGAGTCGTGGAGGCGGGTGTTTTTTTGCAAAATTGCCAGCGAAGGGACGGGATATACCGACGCGTTGTACATGCCCTTATGATATGATCAGTTCAATGATATGGTCAATGAGTATTCTCATTCAAAGCATTCGTTGGAGGTTTGCGTTTTTCTTGATATGATCAATTTATGAAGGACATAAATCCGAAACCAATATCATCCCGAAATCAAAAGTAACATTTCACAACTTACAAGACTGAAAAGAGCAATCCAACATTTCATATACTGAATGACTCAAAAGAGAACTAATTGATAGTTTACATGACTCAACAACACATGCCAAGTAAACAAGACCATACGGAGTTATCAAAAGAGCATTGCAAGAAACATGATGCTCTTCAGGTTGCTTTTCTTTTCCTTGGGGTCATCTTCAATTCTTTGCCTTCTTTAAAGTGCTCTGCTGACAACCCATAGTATCATTGTCGTCACTTTGTCCCTGAGGAAAAAATACACATCATTAAATTTTGCAACTATCAGCATCCTAGTTAGCTAACATGCCAAGACATCTTGTGGATCAACCAGTTCATCCTTAGAACTACAAAACTCAATATTTACATTGCGTAATCTCAGGTAATTCTGTTCCAAAACTTGACATCTCTTTGGGGATAGCACCTCTAGTAAAATGGAATCACATCTGAATAATCTCCAAATAACTAGTAGCACAATTATTTTACTAGCAAGATTTCTTTTTTATTTTGTGTTGTCTTGCCAGTTACCAGATTTCAGCATCCCGAAAGCAGGAGTCATTGATGAGGTTATGAACAGACAAATAAAGGGCAGATAAAGGGCTATTATACCAGTAGCAATTCTGACCAGACAAGCATCACACTTTGTGAGTTCATAAGGTACAGTAATGCTCCTTAAGAAAGAATACACTCAGTGATGCTACTTAAGAAAGAATACACTCAGTAATGCTACTGACTTTACAGATAATTTCTTGCTTCTGCAGCTTGCCGCACCATGTTGTTACAAGTCATTGTATAACAGATGCTTATACCGCTGGTTACGTAACTTTTCCTGGTTAGCTTGTACACATACAGATGCTTACACCGTTGATTCCACTGGTATCGTTGTAGTAACTTTTGCTATTGTTGAACCGCTGTAGTTGACGGTTATTCATGCAGAGTACTTTAGAAATAGATCGTAAGAAGTTGCAATTTTTAAACACGGGTCATAAATAGACTGGAAGTACTTTGTGTGTGTGTGCGGGGTGGTGGTGGGGGGGGGGGGGGGGGGGCATTGGCCCCTTCCATCTCCTTTGTTTATATGAACATGATGCACACAAGACCAAATTGTTTCATTACCTGTCCGTGGAGGAATCCTCATATATACAGATTTGGTCCTCTGCGCAGGGCATCCTTGTGCTCGATTCCAAATCGTGCTCACTATATCCTTCTTCAGCTATTTTCTTCTGTTGTCAACATTCTTCCTTAGCAACTAGGGCTTCATTAGCTGTTGGATTGCGTACCCCATCGAGTGAGTTTAGATGATATGTGGATCGGGCTGATCTGACACCCTCTTTTTAGATGAGCGTAGGATGTGACTACATTGGTCTGTATATGCTTTATACAGTATGGATTGTGCAGTCGACATGGCTCTAGGTCTTTCAAAATCTACTGATTAGAATGTTATTACATGGATTCGATGTGTTGATTAGTTTATAATCTCACAAATCTTTGATTGCGCTTTTACACTGATGTTCTTCATTTCAACTTCACCATAATATCAGCAAAACTGGGGAAGGGGAAGAACTCGATGACTCCATGCTATTTATCCCCCCGCCCCCTCAAAAAAAAAAAAAAAACTTTGAGAGAATTTAAGAAATGCCTTTTTTCTTCCATTCGCCCCCCTTAGAATTTATTTCTGCCTCTGTCATTGCGCCTGCCCATCCTTAATCCGAAACCAAGTTTTTTCCTTCAATGGATCCTAATCCAGGTCTGGTGTTGCACCATTATTTGTTATTGCTCGCAACGTCTGTCCCAGGCACACTCTAATCACCCTCGTCATTGGATACGTTTCTCCTTTCCTTCCGCACTCCCAAAATCACGCCGCAACCTTTCCCGTGATCCACTCCCCGCATGCTTGTAATCAGAGCACCTCTCCCGATCCTCATCTATGCTAGCATCTCACCTCGCTTCCCCCCGTCGACTCACCCCCGCCTCCGTCCTTGCGGCTGGTGAAGGAGTAGGACGAGAGCTGGTGCAATGTAAAAAATCAAAAAAATATGTCCTTTTCTTTCTTTTAATCATTGCTCATCATCATGTTACTTATATACATTCTTTCAACTGGGTAATTACACCTCATGTTTTGCATTTGGTGAGTTGCTTGCATTCAGCCGCATTTGCTTGGCGGCGGTGGGGCGGGCAGCCATAGCCCGTCCCGCTTTCATGCGTAGTTGCATGGCGGAGATCTCAGCCTGTAGCAATTGACTGAATGTTTCCAAACTAAGTAGTAGTATGTAGTGAGACTACACTGGAGCAGCATGACCTTCTGGTGAGTGATATTCACGATTGCACCGCCGCCAAGTAAGAAAGAAACTCAAAATATTGATTCCTCAAAAAGATAACTCAAAATATACAGCACAATATTTTCCATTCCTTTATTTATTTTTGTGATTGCTCATCATCACGCTAATACTTATTATTATATTTTTTTCAACTAATGTAATTCATTGTCCTCTGCACTTGGATACTCCCCTGCAGTCATGAAATGTCCGAAAACACTTCTCGTCAAGAGCACAACAATAGCATTCATTGGGGTTGAAGAAGCATTGTACCCTGTTTTTCCAGCATTTTGGACTAGCAACACTGATTTTTTCGTCGTCGCCTAGATCATTCATACCACGGCCTGTTTGTCAAACGTACAAAATTAAGCCATCAATATATTGCAAAATTGATAATTATATATTGATGCCATAGGGACAAATTATGATCAATTGTAAAAGATATGGCACCGGACTAGCTACTGTATGTGCTAGTTCATAGCACTTGTATTATCTATCTTGAGGTAGATAGTACAAGAAAAGCATAAATGGATTGATGGATTCAATAATATCATATACTCGAGAAGAACATTGCAAATACTGTAACAAAATTGGAACAGAACATGGGAAATATTTTGACCGTTCGCACTTACATGGGGCTTGAGATACAAAGCATCCAAGAAAAAGCAGAGAAAGCAGAACTATTGCAGCTGTGTGCTTGGTGTATTTCTTCGTGTAGAAGGGCACGGTGGCTCTTGGGAGTTGTGGTATTTTGGTGGAAGAACGCTGCAATGTGTGCAGCATCTATACATATGATTGATATATATAATTGATCACAGGCAGGCTGTCATGCATCTATATAATATTTACCTAGTTAATTATTCGTAGTCATTAATTTCCAGATAATTTTGTAACAAGTTGCCAAATAAAATTATTATAGCGGTCGATATCATGCTAGTGTTTATTCACAAGACTCTAAATTATTTTTGTAGGAAAAATACTTCAGAGTAGACCCATTTGTTAGATTTTTGTCCGACCAAATGTTTTAAGCCCTTTCATTGATATGTGAACCACCACCTGAGTGATTTTAACCATTGAATTTTCTAGTTGTATAAAAGTCTAACAAACAGGTCTACTCTATAGCAGTGCTCTTTTTTAAGCAATGATTTATTTCCTGCCAAGGAAAGCTCGAGATTCTAAATGATTTTTGTAGCGGTTTGTTTCCTGCCAAGGAAAGCTCCTGTGCTATTGGGCTTAATATTCTTTTCAATCCGACCGTGGCCCAACTTCCCACATAAGGTACAAGGCTGAGTGCTGCCTAGTGGAGTGGATAGTGATGGCCAAACGGGCGGCCCGGCCCGGATCCGAAAAAGCACGGCCCGAATCTATTTCGGGCCGGCACGGCACGTAATTAGTTTCGGGCCGTGCCGTGCTAGCCCACGGGCTCCCCCTTCGGCCCGTGGCACGGCACGAAATTAATTAATCGTGCCGGGCCGGCCCGTTTAGCCTGGCAACCCATTTTAAATTTCAGCTTATTTAGTTATTTTTTGAAGGAATTTAGTGTTAAATGGTGCAAAAATATGTGCTAGTAAGGAGAATTGAACCTGAGACCTCTTAGATAAGAAGGAATTCACTTACTACTAGACTAAGACCACTTGTTGTACACATAAAAACTAAAAGTATATTTAGTAAAACTTAATCGGGCCGTGTCGTGCCGCCCGCCGTGCCCACTCCTCAGCCCAAGCACGGCCCGATGGTGCGTGCCGTGCCGGTCCGGGCCCAAAATTCATCGGGCCATGCCGTGCTCTGACCGGGTTAAAAATTACGTGCTTCGTGCCTGTCTGTTTGGCCCGGCCTATTTGGCCATCACTAGTCACGCGGGCATGGGCATCTGCGACAGGGCGGAGTTCGTGCAGGACGCCGTGGCCGTGTTCGTGCTCGGCGTCGTCTGCACCGGCGACGACGCGGCGTCGCGGCCGTCGATGAAGCAGGTGCTGCAGCAGCTGCTCCGGTACGACCGTACCGCCAGCGTGGACGCCGCGTGCCGGGACGGCTGCGACGACGACGGCGTCGCAAGCGCGCAGATCCCGGCGGTAGGGAAGAAAGGGAACCGACCTGTCACCACCTCTTCTGCAGTGTTTTGGGACGGCGGCGAGGAGGAGAGCGGCAGCTTCGTGGCTCGTCCCGTTTAAATCTTCCTTTCCGGTATGGCGTTTGCAAATCGTCCTAGATGGCTACGCAACGTGCATGTTATAAACGATGTAAATTATGTACTAGCTTGATGAAATGATGAAACGTGTGTTCTGCGATGGCTGCCTGAACACAGCCCACGCATCCCGTGTCTCAACTGTCAATACGAATAATTCAACGCCACGCTTTGCGCCTGTTTCTTATTTCCATGGTGCCAATGTTCCACATTGATATTGCATCGTCCTAATAACTAAATCAAATCCAACTCTTTGGAGCATATTTCTTGGCAGACCGCCTGAGTAGTACCGCAAGTATGGATACTCCCATAGCAGCACCAGCACAGATTTGATGTGCATTTAGGGTGTTTGGCGCATCCTTGTTTTGGATGAGAAACCTTCAAACTACCTGTTTCCTCCAAGGTTCGGCCTGTATATCAACAAATGTTTTATGGCTTCAGTAGTTTAAATGCACATATCTTCGCAAAAAAAAAAGGTTTAAATGCACATATATGCATACATAGACAGGGCCACACATTAATAAAAGTTTAATAATATAGTTATGAAAAATCATATAGCCTATTCAACAGTGATCGAAGACCCATTTTTGTATGCCAATATATATTTTTGAAATAAAAAATTAACTTCTTGAGCGGAACAGAGTCCACAAGTCAAAGATGCAACGAAATGATTTTGACTTTCTTATTACTTACACTCGCCATGGTTTGCAAAGCATCCGAGAAGAATCAGAGAAAGCAGCACCAGTGCACCCATGTGCTTTTCCATGTAGGCAAGGAAATAGTTTGCTTGCTCTCGGATGAAAATGAGGTATGCATTGTGTACTTTGTCCACATATGGATCATATATATAGAGCGTGCATGGGAAACTAAGCTTGCAAATATTTAGCAGAGTTTGAACGCAGCCAAATAAATAGCCTTATATAATAATAGCAGCGATTGATATCTTTGTTATCGTTTAATTATCTATCATGTAATTTTTCATTCATGCAACCCTTATAATATATCTGGACTTTGGGCCAAGAATATAGGATAGGATCCCCCAAAAAAAACAGAAGGATAGGGTATGGGATGTGCAAAACAAATATCCGACGTTATCCTCTTAGACTCTGATCCAAGTAAAAAAGAGAGAGACAATATCTGTTTGTATCCGATTCATACTTTTAAGTAGTGTATATGTATAAGTAGACGAGGGACGGACACTTAAAGAGTAGCCCTGAAAAATATGTTCATTTTCTTTTCTTTTAATCATTGCTCATCATCATGTTACTTATATATACATTGTTTCAACAAAGTAATTACATCTCGTGTTTTACATTTGGTGACTTGGTTGCATTCAGCCTGTGTACGAGCACATTTCTCGTCAAGAGCACAACACCAGCACTGATATCTGAAAATTACGTTGCAACTTTCCTTGTTCTGTCAAATATTTGGATCAGCAACACTTATTTTTGGGTCGTTGCTGCGAGACGAGCAAAATTAAGCCACCAATTTATGAGACAACTGTCAGTGCTCGAGCCACCGTCATCCGCGCATCCACAGATGCTTCTCTTAATTATCGGCAAAAGCTACTTCAGCCGTCGCTTGACGCATGTTCAGCCAGCGCGCTCGGCACCGTCGTCTGCCGGCAACAGTAGTTCTAGGAAGCGGGCTGGCGACCGCCGCAAAACAGCCGCATTTGCTGCAGTGGCGGCGGTGGGGCGGGCAGCCATAGCTCGTCCAGCTTTCATGCGTAGTTGCATGGCTACACTGTCATACATGATTGAGCCATCTGTACAGTAATCTGGCAGCGCTTCGATCGTTTCTCATGCCATTCTCTTCCAGATTCCAGCGGCTCGATGTGACCATCTCGGTCGAGTATCCACTCGAATACGTCCGGCAGTCAATCTCCACGCTTCCACCGTCTGTGATTAATTAACCTTTGCTCAAATTGCGCATAGAATGGATTTTAATATCGTCTTCTTTTGGTTCCACCGTCTTCTTTTGCTAGGGCCCTCGAAACTCGGAAGGGGTGAGCCATGGAGGAGATCCCAGCCTGTAGCAATCGACTGGGTGTTTCCAAACTAAGTAGTATGTAGTGAGACGACACTAGAGCAGCATGACCTTTTGGTTAGTGATAATCAAGATTGGACCGCCGCCACGTAAAACAAAAAAACTCAACATCGATTCCTCAAAAAGACAACTCAAAATATACAGCACAACATCTTCGATTCCCTTTACTTATTTTTGCGATTGCTCATCATCACGCTAATACTTATTATTACAAGGGCGATTTTAGGGTGTGTTTGGTATGGTTTATTTGGGCTTATGCGTCAGCGGCTTATGTACTTTTTGGTATTACATATGAAGGAATAAGACAAAATAAACCCGAATAAGCCACTTTTCTGTGGCTTTTTTGGTCTTATGTCTCTAAAACACTGTAGCAACAATGTATAAGCCAAAAGACATAAGCCGGCTACAGTACCTCGAAATGAATATCAACCGTCCATTTTAGTTAGATCATTGACTTCTTACCTCCAGGGAGGTAAAAGTACCTCCATGGTTGTAGGAAGTTGTTAGGATATTTCTCATTTTACGTAACAAGAAAATAAAAATGTGGTCTTTGTTCGATTTGAGATTAAAATTCAGGACGTGGTGATGAAACTCACATGCGTGGTTAAAAATCAGAAGGCGATCCGTGGTGACATGAAACTCGCAAGTCACGTTTTTTTTTTTTTGTACACGTGAGAGGGAATGGGTGTACATGAATTGTGTCCACGGGAAGACTGATGCACTCATGCACAACTTAAGACTTCACGGATGCACATGAATTGGGTCGATGGGAAGACTTTGTAATTTGCATGTGATTTGAGGAGTTGAAGTCCAGAACTGCATGCAAGAGTTGAAGGCCATAACATGCGTGATAAAACTTCCATACAAAGCCTAAAGTGGTAACTGGCATGGCTGCATTAATAACCGATTTGTGTATTATAATTAATTAAGAAATTTGAGGTTGCCAATTTAGCTCCGGAAGAACCGGATCGGAGGTGGGCACCAGCAGACGAACATGGAAGCTATATATGTAAAATATTTCCTTCCCGAAATAAGCGCCGGTTCCTTCTCCAAATTTTATTTTCTTTCTTTTCTATTTTATAAATCAACGGTTCAGATTTTCTTTGACCTTTTACATCTCAAGAGGTCAAATGGGTACCGTAACAGGGCTCTATTACAATTTTTTTTCAACTAATGTAATTCATTGCTGATGGCAGCTGGATAATACCCTGCATTGATCAAATGTCCGAGCACACTTCTCGTCATGAGCGCAACAATAGCATTCGTCGGCGTTGAAGATGCATTGTACCTTGGCGTATTGGCATTTGCGACTATCAACACTTATTTTTTCGTCGCCCCCAAGATCAACCATACCACGGCCTGTTTGTCAAACATACAAAATTAAGCCATCAATATATTGGGAAATTGATAATGATAAGATATGGCACCGGACTAGCTACTGTATGTGCAAGTTCATAGCACTCGTATTATCTATCTTGAAGTAGATAGTACAAGAAAAGTATAAATGGATTGATCGATTCAATAAAATCATACTCGAGAAGAACATTGCAAATACTGTAACAAAATTGGGACAGAACATGGAAAATATTTTGACCGTTGGCACTTACATTGGGCTTGAGATACAAAGCATCCAAGAAAAAGCAGAGAAAGCAGCAATATTGCAGCCGTGTGCTTGGTGTATTTCTCCATGTAGAAGGGCACGACAGCTCTTGGGAGTTGTGGTGTTTTGGTGGAAGAACGCTGCAATGTGTGCATCATCTATACATATGATTGCTATATATATACAGGTGAAAACGAATCAAAGTCCCAAATCACAATTAACAAAAAGTAATTAATTAATTGATCACAGGCAGGCTGTCATGCATCTATATATATAATCTTGACCTAGTCAATTCGCACTCATTAATTTCCAGCTAATTTTGTGACAAGTTGCCGAATAAAAATATTATAGCGGTAGATATCATGCTAGTGTTTATTCACAATATTCTAAATGATTTTTGTAGTACTATTGGTTTATTTCCTGCAAAGGAAAGCTCAAGATTCTAAATGATTTTTGTAGCGGTTTGTTTCCTTTTTCTGTTTCCTGCCAAGGAAAGCTCAAGAAAGCGGAGCTATTGGGCTTAACCTTCTTTTCAAACCGCCCGTGGCCCAACTTCCCACATAACTCATGGTCTAACTGCAGCCTGACCAAAAACTGCCAGCCCACCTCGCAGGCCGACTCACAACCGAAGCCCAGTATTCACCTTTCTTCTTCCTCCGTTCAGCAGCCGGTGAGCGCGCAGTGGTGGCCTGGTGGATACTCGGCCGAGCTGGCAGTCTGGCACCGACCAAGCCACGACGCCACGCATGCACCGTGCGGTTCTGCTCCCGTGCAGCAGGCACAGCTTCACGGATTCACAAGCTAGCTTCGCGAGACCATTCATGATCGACGTGGCGTCTCGTCGCTCACAATTCACAAAGGCACCTCCGCGCAGAAGCGTGTCGATCCACTTTTCTTTTTATCGTCTCGTCTTGCTCGTCGCATCCTATGCGTACGTACTCCTACAAGACAGAGAGTACTAGGCATGGATAGGCACATGAAGCACAATGTTTCGCTCGCGCATGCCCCCCGGCACAGTAGCATGCATGACGGACAGGGGCTAATAAGCAGCACAGAAAAAGTAGCAGAGACAACTGACATGACGCGCCAACTTTGGACGAGTGGGCTAGCTAGCTGTAGCGCTGTCGATCGACGATTGGTAAACATATAGAACGTGCCTCCCTATCCCACCAGCACGTTCACTTGCATTCTGCTTTAACTTGTCAGTGCGTTCATTCAGTGGGGGGACATGTCGTCCGGTCAGTGCTATACTATGCACGATTACTCGTGGTAGATTAGTACGTAGATGCAAACTAATGTTAACGTGAGCTAATCATAATGTGGTCACTATTCAGGGCTATGCGAAAACTGATTAAAAATAAGCAGTTAAATGTAAAGCCAGCATAGCTTATGGATCAACACGACGTTACCATTGCTGCTGCTAACAAGTGAGATTGATCACGTGTCAAGAACACCCGCAGTCACACCCAAGAAATCACCAGCATCAGGGTTTGGATTAGTTTACATCTACCGAGTGAACGATCGATCGAGTGAGGTTCGTCGCCGAAATATTTTGTTGTTGATTTGCCGCCATGCCGACCACGCGGACATGCATCTCCTCGTCGCCAATTTGGCGAGCAATGTTGGGAGGATCGCGACACGAGGGCGTTGAGGCCGTGTCAGATACCACGAGCAATGATGGATGGATTGAGCAAAAAGCACAAAAGTGGTTTCTTTCACGGTTAAACTTCAAAGCGAAGAGGCTGACGAAGTTAATGAAAATCCACGTTGTCTGTGGAAACCGAATCAAAGAGACTTGCTGAAAAAAATTGATTGAGGTGCCTCACGTTAGGATTGGGGAAACCCTTTTTAGGTGAAAGCAAGTGAAAAACGACGTTTTAACAGGCAATTTAGTTTAGAGGGTTCGCCTTAAAACCGGACTGTGTTGAATAGTGGTGCATATGGTACCGATCACGAAGCTTGTGTTTACTTTGGCCGTCTTCTCGTCGATATCAGGTACCTTTTCCCAGCTTCGGTTCTGCAGATCGTGTGGTGCCTCACGGCGGTGATGCTGGGCCTGTACCTGCAGCGGGCTAGAGAGAATCTGTGGCTGCTGCGAGCTCTGATGTGCTTCGACGGGGTAATTCCATCTGCCTGTCTTTCTTTTCCTTTTGCCTTTGATCTACTAGCTGATGCTGGATATTATTACGTAGATGTTTTGATTGATCTCATCACCCGTAGAAGTTTAGATTTTTTTTTTGGGGGAACAGTACATGTTTAGCTTGTGTCCAACTTGTTATGTGCCTCTAACTCATGGATTGGACGCTATCAACCTGTCACATATTAAACATTCCAGAAATCCACTTCTATGTCAAATAAAGTGTTGGTCTGCATAGTAATATAGTTATAAGTACGGTATATAAAGAAGAAGATTGACATTTGACGCTAGGCTGTACAAAGGGGCCTAACGGTTGCCAGGGATGAATTTTATGAAGGATCATACGAATAAAAGGCTTATTACTAAAATGTAGAAAACTTCCTAATGCTACAACAACTCATGGATCACTGACCCATTTCATAAGTAACTGTAGTCCCGTCCCTCCCAGTTTTGATGAACTCAATGCCGGTGAGGTCTTGTGCTTCTTGTTTCATTTGAGATGATATATGATGTGTATCACTAGGGCACCCGTCCTCCGTGCGATCATTTATATTGGCCACACCCCCAAGCCTTTGTTACCATACATCGATTCAAACTTTATAAGCTCCTAATCTCACCTTTTTTTTTGTTTACAGAATGTGTGAGGGTATTTTTCAGCTGATAGTATTTTAAGTTGGTCACCAGGTTGTTCATGTGTTTTTGCTACCGTCAAAGGATCTGATTGTTAATTCCCATCTTGATTTCTCAAGCTTTAAGTATAGAGTAGATTGTTCTTGAATTTGTTCCCGAATATATTAGTATTCAAGTACAAAAAATATATTTACATGAGTAACGATTATGAATGCATTGACATTTCATTCATATATGTTGTGTGAAGGTATTTTTGAGCTGAAAGTATTTTAAATAGGCCATTGTGTTGTTCGTGAGTTTTTCTTGGGTAAAAATATATTGTTGTGTCCTCATCTTGATTTGTCAAGCATTAAGTGCAAAGTTAATTGGTTCTTTCATTTGTTCATGGACAACTCTTTAATAGATGAAAGTGAATGGTACTCCCTCTTGGCAAGGGGCAAATAGTATTGGCATAGCTCCATAATGTCAGAGTCTTGGCAAGGGTGTTTCTTTGTTAAGAGATAGTAGCATTTGATCAAGAATAATATCAACTGTTGATTTGTCATATCTAAGTAATGGGCTGGATGTTTGCCTTTTATGAAGCTTTCTAGGATTTTCATAAGATTAGCTTGGAGGCATTAAAAGAAGCCTCCAATAAGGGATATGATTCTTGTCCTGTTTTTGCCTCCACTAATCTCAGAAACCCGGGATTTCCTTTTCGTTACAGGTCACGGCCTTTGTGAACCACTGCACGGGGGCGCTCGCGTGGGGCGCCTCCACTGTTGTCGACGACACATCTGGTCTCGGGCGAACCGCTGCCTGGGTCGCTTTGATGCCGCTAGCCTTCGCGTTCGCCATGTATCAGTTTTGGGGCTATCTGACCACCAGTGGCGGAGGCAGGATTTTAAGATTGGGTGTGCACTAAAGATCCATAAAATCAAAAAAATAGTACAAATGGCTCGCTATTATGTAAAATAATTCAGAAGCACAATAATATCATGTACAATTTCGATTATTTGAGCCTAAACTGACATAATATGATCAACTTCTTATATACTGTATACTTGTATCACACCTATTGAAAATCAATTCTTTCTCAAAAATATTGGGTGTGCATGTGCACACCCATGCACCAAGGTAGCTCCGCCCCTGCTGACCACTGTGACATACGCCCATCTGAACCCTACTACTGGTATGTGAACCTGCTTCGTGAATGAGGCTGCACCGCTGGTAGCTTAGGCCGTGAGGTGGATGAGAACAGCTGTGAACCCTTAATAATGCTCTTTAACTTATCTTGACATGATATTTATTATACCACTGATCAGCTTGCTTTGCCACCACTAGCCCATATCGGCGGTGGCTAGATAATGAACTAAAGCAGCAAAGCTATGATTAAATGTCCACAAAACAGCGGTGGCCAGTATCATGAACACAATCATACTTCAATCGTCTCTGATTCCATTGCACCAACCCACAACAGCGGTGGCCAGAAAATGGATGACACAACACAATCTGTGAGAGTTATCCCGTAAACAGCGGTGGCCAGAATATAGGATAAAACCACACTTAGTGAGACAATTGGTCTTTGTGGAGTGTTTAAACTCCCATCACAATGGTAGTTTTAATAATCATGTCTTGCATGATAAAGTTGCTCTTGAACTTATTCTTAATAAGATATAGCGAAGATATAGCTAGTATATCATACTTAAAACTTATATTATGCTTAAAATCTTATGCTTAATTTTGTCTTTAAATCTTATGAACAACAAAATGCCATGGAGAGAATTTATAAATATATTTCTAACATTAATTCTTAACTGACAAGAGCAATTCTTAATTGGTATTATTATCTGGAGTATCTTTAAAATTGATGAGACACGCCATTCTCCCCCCCCGAATTTGTGGTCTAAACGTGAGTGTGCCACATATTCGACAAGGTCTCATCATTTTACTTATCTCATCTAACTCTCACATGTGTAAGAGATTCATAATTAGCATTATGAAATTTGCTTGTAGAAAAGCAATTAAGATAATAACTTAAAACTGAGGATATAAGAGATAATTTCACAACTTAGAGAGAAATATACTCATAAGAACAAAATAATATATGGAACCAAAAGGTTTCACTAAAGTACATTGAATGTCATGAAGCTAACTTATTGAATCCACTAACTAATTCTAAAATAAAGTTATTAAAACTTTACCTTATTTCCATCTTTTAAATTCTAAGGATCACTTCCCAATTCATGGATTCACTAAAGATGTCTCAACACAATGCTCTAAAAATGAATCGGAGAGTTCTATTCCAAATGACCTAAGCTCATAAGCAATGTCATACATGCTGCGTATGTGCTTTTCTATTCTACTGTATCCATTATATCGCAAGGTGGTTAGCCTTGTGAAGAGGAACCTTGTGCTGACTCTCTTATGTTCTAACTCAATCAAAAAGAAGAGTTCACTAGCAGTTGTGTCCTCATTATCATCAAATTCTCCCTTTATGCCTTCTGAGATCGAACGCTTGATGATTCTTTTGGCAAACTTATTGTCCTTTTCCCATTTCTCCAACTTGAATTGATACTCATGCATCTTCTCATCATACTCCTCAATGTCGGAAGAGGGAGGAAGTGGCTTGTCCTTATGAAGCACATAATCAAGCTCCAGAGACTTGAGAATGTCTTGCACCTTCTCTTTCCATAAAGGAAAGTCAATGCCGTTGAAGGGCTTAATGTTCTTCATGTGGCTTTCAGCTGAAAAGACATAGCCAAATAAACATACTTAGTAAATATCTTAGTGTGCTAATAAAATAGCAATAATAACGCAAGAGATGCATTATTTGATCTTAAAATGCGCATGGCAAATGCAACTTATGCATTTTTATTGATCTTAAGGCATGATGGATGGAAAACTTAGAGGAATAGACTTAAATGTGAAAACTTAAAATTAGTACAATAAGATGCACTAAAAATAAATCATGAAAATAACCCTACGGTGGTCTGATTATAATCATGCAAAATAAGTAACAACTTGCATCACCGGTGGGGAAAACAAGCGAAAACTTATTTAACTTATAATGAAAACAGCATAATACTTACTTATAGACAAACTTAATAGATCAAACTTAATATTCTCAGCGAAAACATAATAATAATGTCAACTTAATATTCTCATACAAAACTCAAAAGATGTCTTAAACATGGTGAGAAAAGGTTCATATATGCTGGGCATTAACTTAATGAATAAGATTTCCCCACTATGTTAATTTCGCAGAGAAAATACTTATTTTGATCATCAAAAAGAGCTCTTAAATCTCATGATTCTGTATAAAACATACAGAAGAACTAATGGTACTTATAAAATTATGTACATAGTACATGTTAAAATTCCCAAAGAATTTTGCTCAACTTAATAGCTAAATTAATCTCAAACTTATGCCTTAAAATATTGTGCTCAATATACTTAATAAAGCTTAATATATACTTAATATGACAGCGGAAGCTTAAGATAGCAAAATGAGATATATTGCTATAAAAAATTATTCTAGAGAATTTAGCTTAAACAATTTCTCTACTAATAGCCAAATTTAAACTGAGAAAATTATGAGAAATTTGACTGCAACAAAACTTAAATATCACTTACTAAATTTTGCAGCAAAACTGAGTTCATAAATAATATATGAATTACTTAGCTTAAAAGCATGAAATAAACATGAATTTACTTAACTCTTCTTAAAACTTAATAGAATTGTACTGAAAAACTTTAAATAAAATGGGAGAAACTTATTCCAGCCCAAGTCTGAAAATCAGCCCATATCTTAATTTGGCCTGCAAAGGCCCAGCAACTCAGCTTAGCTCAGCGGCCCACAAGTGCTTGGCCCAGGCGCACGAATTTTGGCGCTGCAGCCCAGTGGCGCGCGCACTGCCCAGCACAATGCGGCCCGGCCCAGCAGCGCGATCTTTGGCGCAGCCCATCGCGGAGACGCGACGTCGCGCAGGCCGCCTGAAAGCCTTCGGGCCGGAGGCCCGAAAACCCGAGAGCAGGCCGCCGAAGCGGCCTGACGCGCACGCCCGCGCGGGGCGCATTGGGCCCAGCCCATCTGAAGCGTGGCCAGGGGAAGACGGACGCGGCACAAAACTGTCGGCCGAAACCCTAGCCCCGGTCTCACTCTCTCCACTCTCTCGCCTCACTTCCGCTCCCCCGCAGCCGACGCCGCGTCGACGACGCCGGAGCGCCACCATGACGCCGCGCAGCCGCCATGGCGCCACGGGAACTGCTCGCCGGCGCGCGCGTGCGAGTGAATCGCGCGCGGCTCCGTCGAGCAGCTCCACCGTGGTGCCTTAGGGCGTGCCAGTCGCGCGCAGATGCGGCGGCGACCCGAAGGTCTGGCGGCAACGACATCACGGCGGGTGGCCGTGAGGCGTGCGGGGTCCCGCGTGGCCGGGCTGATGCCGCGCGGCGAGAGGAGATGGCGACGACGTCGACGACCCGAAGGGCCGTGCGCGTGCCAGGGAGCCCGCGCGGCGGATCTGAGTGCCGCGCGGCCCGGATCTGATGCGCGGCGAGGTCGCGCCAGAGGCGGAGAGCTCGACGGCAGCCGGGAAGGAGAGGAGTTCGTCGGCGGCGCATGCGCAGGGCACGGCGACGACGACGACGAGGTAAGACCTCGATCACTTAATCTCAATCTCAATGCAAATTAGGGTTAGGTGTGACTTAGGGTTAGGGTTAGCTTATCATAAGGGATAAGAGAAGAACAAGTAGATCAAACCCAGATTAGCTTAATTTTCGCATCAATTTTGTGACATGGCATGAAAAGCAGAACAATTTTTCAACACCCTAATTTCTGAACATAAACAACTAACTTAATTTCTTACTGATCTAACGTTAATCTTAACTAAAACTTAATTAATGATGAGCAATAATCTTAAAAACAGAGGCAGTCATATGATGCATCTAGACGTGAAACAGTAGTACTAGATCATTCAAACTAACTGAAGCTCGATTAAAACAGGAGAGAAAAGATTACTAATCTATGTAACTTAACTGAAAACACCTCTGATTGCATAGCTAGATCAACGAACTGACTTAAAACTAATTAGATCTAACGCTAGCAGAGACTAGGGGATCTAAAACGACTAGATTAGGCATCTGATACCAATTGTTAGAACTAATGCATCGTTAACTTAACAGGAAACAACTAGTCAGGAATTAGATCACGCCTAGAAACTTAAATCTAATCACTGAATTGACTTACCCGTCATGATCTCAGCCACTGTTGATGGCTGAAGAGGTGTAGGGGCTGTAGAGGCGCTGTAGATCATGGAAGAAGAGCTGCAAGTCGATGTAGAACAGGGACACCGCGCTTTCAAGCCTTCCAACACCTTAGTGACCGGTTAGGTTTGGGTTAGAGTAAACCCTAGACTTAATTTCGTGAATCACACGATCAAAGAGATCAGGGGGTCTCCCTTTGGTTATATAGTGCTGTAGGCGCGGGGCCGGGCCCTTAGATAGGCTCAATTTTGCTTTCCGATCAGGGCAACTAATTGGGGCCTTAGTTGGATTTAGATGTGACCTTTACGAGCCACTTGATCGAGGTAAACAATTCCAACACTCACGTGGCCTCGATCGGTCTCCTTTCCGTGTAGCTACGGCTCGGCTCCAAAGCCTACAACGGCGTGTCCAGTATAGAGAGCTGCTGGTTCCTGTAGCGGCCACGTTTCAGAGACGCGCAGGCTTCTGCGCTTCCAGCTCACGCGACGTTCCGACAAGAGCCGCGGAGCGTGGCCTGGTTTCGTCCCGTATCCTGTACACTATGTGCTTTCTCTAGTGGAATACTACGCCTAGTCAAACAAGCGAATAGCGTCAAACAAACATGCGCAAAGCCCTTGCGCCTCGTCGCGACAAAAGCCGCAAAGCCCTTGCCCCTGAATCATTGCTGCTGAATCATTGCTATCCAGTTCTTGTCTACACACACAGTCACACTGCACTGGCAGAAACTCAAACAAAGATGCACGCTCTAAGTGAAGAACATGTTGTTTTCTTTAATTACCTTTCTTAATCTCCGGAAGATATTTTGCAAGACGATATTTCTATATCACAAGAGCAGGCAAAAATATACTACAAGGAATTATTTTTTTTTACGATCAACGGGCGCGGGGGGAATCCCCACCTGAATTCATTGATATAAAGGGGTCGGGCCGAAGCCCGTCCATCAATGTGTACAAAAGTTTTGGCAGACCACAGATTACAACAGCATGCTCAAAGCATAACGGGCTCATACAAGTGGAGGCGACGAACAACAAACACCAAGAAACATGAAAACAACAACAAACTAGCCCTAGTCTTGAACACAAGCTAAAAGCAACCACCGATTGTCGACAAAGCACCGCCACCGAACAACATGCTTGTCTTCACCACAATAGCCATTGCACCGCCACACCACCCCTCGTAGCTACGCCGCCCTGTTGTCACCCTCCACCTTCCAACAAGGGGAGGAATCCTTGAAGGACGAGAGGGCCACCCAACAAGATGGGGACTAAAAGTGGGGGAAGCACGCCGACCACTGCGAGCCGAACAACGCCGATCTTCCTTGAAGCTGACGGAGCCACTTCAGAGCATCCGGTCTCCACGAGCCACCATCCTACGCCCTTTGAGGGGAGGAACCCACAAAGGAGGGAGGGCTAGCAAGCATGGACGCACACGGCATATGATTTGGTGACACTATCAACAAGAAGTCCGACGACGAAACAGAGGCGCCAATAGCAGCACCCGTCGAGCCACAGTGAAAGCTAACAACAAAGCCAAGACCAAAGAGCAGCTAGCACGACCATTTGTGCCAGGGAGCAAGTGTTTGTGCATAGAGAGATTCCAAAAACGATGCCCCCAAGAGGGATAACGACGCCCACGGGCGGCGTCATCGTCAACACCGGCATCACCGGTCAAGCCTTTCGGCCAGAAGGTCTCAAGCACATTGCACAAGCACACGCCACCACGACGCGTAGCTCGGCTGCATCACCGCGGGTGGAGCAGCGTGATGTAGGGCAGGTGGGTCTGGGCACCACAGCAACGCCTCCAACAAGGGAAACGGCGTCCTCAGACGTCGTCGTTGCCACCACCAGCAGGGCGCCGAGCTTGGCTTTCGCCCGGCACCCCTTCCTGTCCTCATAGTCATGCCGATGTAGAACCACACAAATCTAAAGAGCTCGTCGCAGATCCGTGCGCACCACCACGCAGCCATAGGCTGGAGCCCACGACATCACGAGGCATCGCCATGCCGGCACGCGGCCAGAACGAACTCACCACGCGCCCGAGTGCCGAGTGAGGCGTCGCAGAGCCCAATCGACGTTGCCGGCCGCACCACCATGGAGCCGCCGAGCTTCGACCAAGACGCGCGCCCTCCTGCCTTCCCCATCGTGCCCGCGATGCACGCTGCCGCCGCCGTAGCCGCAGCAGAGCACGCCGCTGCGTTGCTTTTCCCCGCCACGGCACCAAGCCGCATCCAGAGGCCACTTAGCCCGTAGCCCAGGGGATGTTCAGATCCGGCTTGTGGAAGCCCGGATCCGGCGAGCTGGACGCCAGCCATGGCTGGCTGACCGCCGAGGAACAGCCCCGGTGTGCTTCAGATCTGAAGAGAGGGATGGAGAAGGAAGAGGAACGAACAACACAAAGGAAAGGGTGCGAGCGGCGCCGGTTGTGCGGCTCCGCCGCTGGCTGCCGCCGCCGTTCGTGGGCTGTGGCGGCGGCGGCCGACGCTGTGCTGCCGGTGGGGGTGGTTGGGCGGCGGCTGGGTCGCCCCCGAGTCGCCCCGAGCGAGGCGACGCGAGGGCCGAGCGAACGTCACTACAAGGAATATGAAAAACTGCAAACGATATTTGATTTTTCTGTCAAGGAATGTACAGTAGTGATACCTGCAAGCGACCCTTCACATGATAGATGGTCTACTTTCATAAGTCTGAGCACACCATTAGGAGTGGAGGAAAGAGAGAAAGGAACGAGAGAGAGCGCCGGGCTCGAACGCACTCGGTCGTGGGGCCTCTCTCTCCCTCCCACTCCGGCCGGGCCCCGTGGCCCGCGCCGCGTCGCCGGCTTGCCCCGCACCGCGCCCCAGCCTTAAGATCCTGCGACGCTCCTCCACCCACCTGACCTGGTTTTTTTTTTTTTTTTGAGACCAAGAACACTCCTCTTATTTAATCAGCGGGCTCTGCTAATTTTCAATCGCTTGAAAATAGGAGGATGTTTCAAGCGACGAGCATAGGCGTTGGATTTAGATCGGGTGGCTCCCATCATTCCTAAGTTGTACCTTGCACTTAGTCCGATTGTTTGTTGCACTTGTGCTTACCGGGCCCGCCACAAAGATCCATTAAGCAAATTTAACACACAAAACGGGTATACAAACGAGGAAGGTAGACCCGGTAAGTGCTACTGGACACAAACGGACGCGTTCAGACATGTTTGTGCGCTAGACATACTGAACACAATATACACAATGAATTCGACTATTATTAAGGAGAAAATACAAACACAAGTAAATACAAATAACAATGGTTCTGTATTCAATATAAATATAATTTCAAAGTGCACTAAAAACAGAAAATTACAAATCGCTTACAACACTCAACACTAATGTATTGCTCAATACATTGCACTCTGAATATTAAAATGGTGAATAATTTACATGCAAAGATCACATAAGAAACAACAGTAGCATCCTTCAAGGACTTCTTTGCAGAGCTAAACTATAAGATGAAGTAAATTAGTGTTGATTGCTAGTGCTTAGGTTCCTTTTGTGCAAAAGAACAAATAAAAAAGAAATCAGGATACTGGGATACAATTGCATATTCTAAATTATGGATTTACTACTAAATAAGAGTGGAATTAGAGAAACAAAAGGTGTAATTGCCACTACAGAATAAGCAATTCCCTATATGATATACTCTACCCTCACAATGGTCATGAAGCACCAGCACCTCTACAAGGCATGAAGAAGGAACATGGCACAGATAGCCCTGGGGCATTTGAGTCAGGTCACAAAAGACAGATAGCTCTGGGACAATGTCATATAATAGAATACACATGTTGTTTGCACAAAAGCTGCTAACTATTCACATTTCCTCTATGCAAGTGTCTATATGCAGATCTAATAATTGTCACAGGCATCCAAACACTTTTACAGTGTCAAAGGTATGCATTCTAAAAGCAATATTTACCTTGTGCTGTATGGCTGGAGTTGGTAGGAATGTGTGAGCTTCTGCAGGTTTCCAACACATGTCTTCATTCCTTGAATTTGGTTCGTCCCCTGCATGTAAAATAAGCATTGCACATTATCAAAGAAGTAATTGCAATAAAGTGGGAAGCAATTACAGTTGATTAAGTGTGCAATTAGCCACTCAGAGCTTACAGGAGGCACTAGTCAACTGATACAGATATAACAGTAGACTAGTGCTGTCTTAGTTAAGCTGAATAACATAATTTGAATTGCTGGTCTAAAACGTTCAGTGGTAGACCATGGACATTCTGATTTTGCTTGTTCACTGTATGCAGACTTCAAACAAGACGAAAACTGGACCGAGTAACATAATTGCAAGTATAACAAATTCACAACTAAATCATGGGCATTCTGTAATAAACAACGGAAGTTCAACAAATTGATTCTTAATGGTAAATTGCGCTATTATTTACTGTTAATTGCACAAAAATCATACAGATTCATAAATCCTCTATTTTTGTGATAAGATCTTATTGCATACATGGGTGTCAAAAAAAATAAAAGCTAGTCACAATAAGAAGGTGGGATGGGGACCGATAAGGCATACCTATACACAACTACAAATAAAAAGGCTGACAAATGCACTATCGCAGAATCTCCAGTCAACAACAATTGTCATTGATTACCTATTACAATTATAATATGCATATAGGGAAAATCCATTTTACTCCCTGGTGTAGTTAGTATATATAAATATAATTCCCCTTAGAGATATATACACGTACATAAAGCATAAAGAAAAAAATTACACAGATAAGAATTACAAAGACAAGAAATTCATACTAATAAGACTCCTACATATCATCAATGCAAAAAAGGTAATGTCAGTCCAACAAAGGTAGAAACCAAGTGAACAAGTACAGTATAGTCAAAATTACATAGTACCTAGTGCAGCAGATTAAAAATCGCGGTATCCCTATATATAAATTACGTAAAACATGTGATGCAATTTCTACATTCTGGTAATGAAATAACAATGTGAAGTCAGAAACTACATAGAACTTGCACTTATTATATCATGGAAAAACAAATGCAATATGAAAAATTTGATCACATACCATCCAGGTTACAAATTGCATCCTCATCATCCTCTCTTGTCATCAATACAAACAAATGCAAAGCCGGGTGGTTTCCAAGCAACCCAAACAATGCTTCTACAAAATAGAAAAAAGGTAAACCATATTAGATCATAAGCATGAAGCAGCATACACAGACTCAAGGTTAACACATGCACTGAAAGATGATTTGTTTACGACACTAGAAAATTGATAATCCTGAACACACAATAGTAGAAAACAAAGGACAATCCCAAGGCCATACAAATGAAGATGTGCAAGACAATCTGCAACCAGTTTGCTAATCAAATGCTCAAGTTTCTAAGACGCAGGACTACAACACATAAGTAACTAAAAAATTGTAAGGGCACACATCCACATCGCAGGAAAAATATCTTTACTACACCTAAAAACGGCAGTTGGTGCCTTGCATTGGGCGGTCGTCGTCCTACCCGCGCCGACAGGTGGGTCCCGCTCCCCATCCCTGCATTCCCCGGTCGATTCGCGGTAATCCGTAGAGGACTCTGTTCCTTCGCCTCGAACTCTAGCAAATCTGGTGTATTCCCGCGTGCTTGACTCCTCTACTACGGCCATGGAGCCATGTGTTGGCGGATCGATGGAGGACAGGAGTATGTGCATGGGAGAACGCAGGATGGAGCTATGTGCTGGTGGCCTCGACTGTCTCCCGTTCCCCGATCTTTGGTTCTCTTCCTCCACGTTGATCTTGTGACGAGGACAGGAGGGCTGCGGTGCCATGGCCGAATTCAGACCATTGCAGGAGATGTTTCCTCGAGTCATTTTGTCCCCATTCGAAACTTTGGCTGCAAATCTGTAAAATTCGCGATATTGACCTTTAACTGGACCAAATCGACGACACCACTCTCTTCTATACTTCCGTACGAATCCATTTTGGTGGTCACCCAGACCCCTCCTATCTAGCACGGATGTGGTGACGGATTTTCTTCGGGGCGGTCCGTTCGTGATGCGCAGCATGTGCTGCTGGCTCTGTTGGGAACGAAGCCGCAAAAACGAATCTCTGATGTTACGTCTTTCAGCATAGGAAACGGATTTCATCTGGAGTTTTTTCAGCAGCCAATCATCAGGCATTCTTGATTTTGCTAAAGAAAATATTGTTTTTATTAATAATACACAATGAGTCTCACGACGTGAAGTATGGCAACAAATATTATGCGGTGACTCAACAAAACAAAAGGTTACCAAATATTATTTGATGCTCAAAATATGCATTCCCCGATTCCAAAACTTGTACATCTCAATGTTTGCCAAATCAACCATGATTGAATCTGAGTTAATAACACAAGTTTATGCTCATGCAACTGTAAGAACCATAACCGTGCCGTAAAAATGATAGGACTCCTACTGCGTGCCGTATATGAATGATCCATTTACTACTGTTTGTGGTTTTCTTTGATGAAGTTAGTTTCAGATTCAAATCAAATTCATTTTTTAAAAAAAAATTATCCGTGGCAACGCACGAGCACAATGCTAGTCAAATGTAATATGAGACTGGAAACGAAAGCACCGACCTTCGAAGAACCCTGAACACGCGGAGCTAGTCCTCGAGCTCCCGAGCTGTCACCTAGGGTCCATGTTCCCCCCTATGTCAATCTACAGAAACAAAGAAAGGGTAAGGAGAGAACAAATGGGATAACAAACTGCACTCTCACAAATAAATACAACTAAACTGTTTCATCTATAATCAATATAAATACAAATTTTTACATGTACTAAAAATAACGAGATTGCATAAACATATTCTGAAAATTACATAAGGCAAGTTATGCAATTTCTTGGTTGGACAAATGTGTTTTTCAATGTTGAACTTGATTATAAATACCAATAATTGGTACTTTCAGAAGTGACAAAGTTACAGAAGTATAGAATTGTCACAAGTATGGCTCAAGAAATGTGTGGTTCTATATTTCAGCATATGTAAACTGAAATTTTTAAGTTACAAATAGTATACACACTAATTGCAGTATTTAATATTAAAGGATAAAGCAGTTATTTGGGTTGTAGTATTGAGACAAGTAAATGGTCATTTTTTAAATCAAGGGAAATAATCAAGCATACAATCAGATATAATATCAAAGTAGCAACTAGCACTGTTCTTCTACAACAAATTTCGTACTCCTACAGGAACAAAATGAGGCTGTACTATATGCCTAGCCCTAAGCTGATAGTTGTTCCTTAATTTTAAGTTTGGCACATTGCTCGTACAATTATTAGATTATTTTATAAACACAGTTTATAAGATAGGCTTGGCCTAGACACACCACTAGAAATCAAGATATAGGAGGAAAGGAATCCTACAACTCAGTGCAGAGTACAAGGAATCTGATCATATAAGAAAGTAAAGGTACATGAATACAAAAGCAAAAGTAAATAATAGTGACTAGTCTTCCACATGAAGCAATACGATCAATTACCATATGAACCTCTAGATTAAATTATTAGGGTCAATTACAGATAACAAATGCCTTAATTGCATTACTTGACAATTATAATTTACATTATAAGAGTATGCAATTATAAAAGTTAAGGTTCTATGGATTAACAAAAAGGTTTGGTGAGTCTTAATCTGCATTATAGAAACATGGATGGGTTGTAGTGCCACATTGCTCTGATAATACAAAAACAGGTTTAAATTATCATCCATATCACAAGATCACAGACAACAAAATGTAATCAAATACACATAGCTATGGACTGCAGATAAATGGCCACCATGTTTTCTTCTCTCAAGAAATCAAAACAGGCTCTCTCATCAGGTGTTGATGTTGATATGGTTAGAGAACAAAAGAAATGAAATTAGAGTAATCAAAATGCTAACATGGATATATACTGACTTGACTTGCATGAATTGCACTCTTTGAATAATAAAATTACATAGCAAAATCAATTGTCCTTTTTCCTAACTGAAACGAGTTACTAACATTGCTAGGTAATTATTATGAACGTAACAAATATACAAAAGTTTAATAACTCGTATGCATAGGTAAAGAACAAGGCCATGGATTAGTAGCTATATCGAAATTTCTATCATTAGTCAATTTATCAAACAGAAATAATATAATGCAGCACCTGCAGAGCTTACACGGGACGGGAATGCACCAGCAGCAAATAGAGCTGTGACAATTATTCATTAAACAACAGTGAAAAATATCGGATTGATCATGGGTGCATGTGCTGACTGCTGAGAAAATTATGTCATGCATCTCAAATATGCCAGTGATGGAAGGCCACATGCGGTTGCTACTATAAGATATCAAGCAAGATGATACGAAGAATAAATTGGCATATAAAGTAGTCTTACAAACCTGTTTTCTACATTGATAACCTATAACAGGGCACCAACCTGTTTTCTATGGCAATGACATCATAAATAGCTGAAGATAACAAGCACTTACTAATGAACTCCTATTGTGCACTCACTAACAGCTAGCCACAAGCATCCGAACATCCTAACCATGTGGCTGAAGCCATAATAGTAACAGACGAACCTCACCAGTCACCACAAAGCTCCAGGTTGAAAAACTGATCATAACAAGGGGGAAAAACAAGTCCACGGCCTTTTCTAGCCAGCAACACAGCTTGTACACGAGCCAGAAACACAGCTTGATGCATACCAGAACTAACCTATGATCAGGGTCAGGGGATTCCAAGCAACTGGTCGCAAGCCTAGGTGAAAGGTTTCTAGCAGCAAGTACACGAGCCAAGGCAATCGGTAACAAAAACAGAGAAGACTGACTACGCAAAAACACAGAGCATTGGCACCGCATTTCATCGAACAGCTAGCAAGCGCGTCGAGGAAATCCTAAATGGGACAGAGAAGAGCAGTGAGAGAGGCGATGGGCTTACCATGCGCATGAAGACGATGCTGGCGATGAGCTCGAGGTGAGGGAAGCCGTTCTGAGAAGGGGAAGAAGAGGTTGAATCTCGGACCGCTGCGGTGCCGCGCCGGCCGCCGCCGCCGCCGAGCTCTCCGTCGAGCGGGACTTCCTCTACTAGTCTGCGCCCAAGCATGGAGATCCACCCAGCGACGACTCGTCCAAGGTCAGGGGGAAGAAGACTCACTCTAGCTCTCGCTCCCCTCGGAAATCGCTGCCGGATCTCCACCGATGAACAAAGCGCAGTCGCGCAACCACGGGTACGACAAATTGGTCCACAAAAACGACGGCGACCACCCAACAATGACGGCGACAGACCGCGGGTACAACGTCCTTCAACTGCGCCGGCGAGAATCGCCGCCATACCTCGCCTCCTCCCTCTCTCTCTCCCAAACCCTCCGCCTCGGCGGGGACGATGCGAAATGAGATCTGGGAAATCATCTAAAAAAAATTGGGAAGTAAACCGGGTTCGGGTTAGACCCGATTAGAAAGGCGGGGCCGTTAAGAGAAACCGGGTGCGTTCGGTTGATCTCGCGCACGAATATTGACCACGATCGGACGCATGAGGCGTCGCTTGAAACAAAACGACGTTTCAATCGATTGATACAAAGTAAAATCGTTAATCATTAGGATTACAGTACTCTTCCTGTAAGCTACGTACGACGTAGGAAATCTGGAGCTACATCAGCCCAATGGAAATGATTCCTAAACAGCGTTGCCTCCTTCGCACCTGACCTTGTCTTGTTCCGGCCGGTCAGGCGCATTTCGATGGCTGAGCCACCGCTTCGAACCTACCCGTTGCCACTGTACGTACATAGCGCTGCCTAGTAATTAAGGCCCTCTTTGGGAGGAATTATGCAAAACAGATTCTGTCACTGTAGCAACACTGTAGCTACTGTAGCTACATTGCCAAACAGGACCTAAAATCTCTTGCGCGCAAGATCGAACAGCTCACCGTTGCGCCTGCTCGCACTATAAAAACCGCAGCGGCGCGTCTCTTCTTCCGCGCCGGCGCCAGACGGGAAAGCTCGACCGCTCGAGGTGAGATCGCGATCCACCTCGATCTTCAGTGCTCGCTCTCCATGCATGCTTGCGCTCATGTCGCGGTATGGTGATGCAGGACAGCTGAGGGAAGAAGAAGAAGGAGGAGGAGCTCCGCCGGCCGCCGGACAACATCAACGCCGTCCGATCGTTCGTCCTGTTCGTGAACGCCGACCAGCTGCGTTGCCGTCTGACGCCGTTCTTCTTCCTCTACATCCACCCTCTCGCCGAAAACTCGAACGTCGACGACTTCCTGGTAAGCTGCGCAACCCATCTCGATCGGCTCCCCTCTCTTAGGCTTGTGCTTCCTGTGTTGCACGCCGCTGCCTTGTCCGCGCCGTGCCGCTGTTCCCGCACGTTCAGGTCTCGCCGTCCCCAGAGTTTGCACCGTAGATCTGGACGCCTTTCTCCTGATCTTGTTGCCGTAGCTAGGAGGCCGTTGATTTCCTGTAGCGTAGGCATGCTCGCTTGGGATTGAGTTCAGCGCTGCCATGTTGTTTTCCCCTTCGATTCTACTTTGTTCACGTTCTCTTTTGCGGTTGCCTGCTATTGCTTAACTCATTTTACTTTTCTGTTCGGAAGATGGCTCTCGAGTGGCTGGACAAGGCTCGCACCGCGACCAAGGTTTTTTGCGCCATAGTCTGCATCTGGGCGCTGGTCATGCTCGCTACCAACGTCCACCTCCTGCGCGACACCATGACCGGGTACATAGTTTCAATTTCCTTCTCTTTTACTCCGTATTTATTGCATACACATTAGTACTCGTGTTTCATTTTAACTAACGAAATGAGTGTTTCCAGAGTGAGCTTGGTGGCGCTCATAGTCCAGTCTGTACTGATCTTCGCACAACTGGTTGGTCCTCGCTGTTTCGGAGCCGCGGGTCCACTGCCGAATAGCCTACGCTCCTCCCTGGTGGTCGTCCTGTTGGACTTTGTACGTAATCACTTGGCCCTTCTCCTTTAACTCTCATGCATTTGTTGTTGTTTATCAAAACGCTCGTCTGTTGCCTAGTATGAAAATCCATGTTGCTTGCTGCAGCTCGTAGCATCCTTCCTGACGGTCGCAGGCCTCGGATGTGTGGGCATCGCCAATCAGAAGATGTACAACCACGTATGCTTCTCGAGGTGCTGGATTTCTTTCCACTATTCCCTCGTTGTGATCCTAGGCGGAGTGCTTGCGTACATCGCCACCATGTTGAACATGCTTGTTGCTTGTAAAATGAACTTGGAACGGAATCATCAGAACTAGCCATAGTTGTAGCTATGGATCAAGAAGTCTAGTTCTGCATTGTCTGACTAATCATGTTTGTACTACTAAAGGCCTATTGGACTCGTGTGTAAAGACTACTATATGATTGTTTGTAAGAATAATTAAGACAGCTTTGTAGTGCTGCTATTTGATATTTTAGTAACTGAGGAATGGAGGATTTGGTCCGTAAAGAGTGCTCCATACGCGCGCAGTCACAGACGACTGGCGAGGACGAGCTAGCTTCCTTCCTGTCAAAGTGTCAAGGCATGGGCTTCGAGCCTCTGTTCTGCTTCGCCACTGGCTCGATGTACGGCTTGGCTGTTCCCTGGCTTTAGACCCTTGGCTCAACATCTCTCACCGTCTGGTCACATGCTCGATCGATCACCTTTTCCTTTTATTTCTCAACATCTCTCACCGTCTGGTCACGTCTTATTCATACCTGGTATACAATAAAGAGAGTACGTAGTAGTAGGTAGTAGGCACATGCAGTCCATAGATTCCGCTGAAATCAGCTCGCATGCGCAGCATCTGCATGTATGCCTCGTTCGTCGCACTTCGTTATTGTAGCTGGCATTCGCTGAGTGTCTCTGTGGCTCACCGCTGCCGTACATGGTCACAACCGGGCTGGTCCATATATTAGGGAAGGAAGTGAAGTGTGAAATACTGAATTGACCGCACGTACCTAGCTATACTTTCCCACTATTCATGGGCAACCTTGTAAACAATCATATTTCCCCAGTTAAAAAAAAACCAATCATATTTCCCAAAAGGCATTTCATGGAAAAAAGGAAATGACACAATCCAGTCATCTTTCGTTTGTGATTGTTTACACTAAATCATGTGCATTTAAGCAGGATAAGAAACGTATGTTTCCTGTACAACTCAGCACTTGGTCCAAATACGTCAGAAGCTTGGCATGTACCCCAATTAACATTTCATATTTGTTCATGTTGCTCTCAATGTATGATCTTACATTCAAACTCCAAATAGATATTTTCGATCAAGAATTATTCACTCCTCCCAACAGATTTTTCATGCAGAGGATGATATGTGAAGCTTCTTATATTTACCTTTGCAAGATAAATCAGGTGGACTATATCAGGTCACTTGATCAAACTTGCTGCGTTAATAAGAATTGGTCGATGTTAGTCCATCATATACTCTCTGCCTTTTTCTTCATCGAACTATAGGCAATTGTATGTCTGTGGGTTGTGTGTGGAAAAGGCAAAGAAAATTCTCAAGTTTCCATCACCTGCATGCATGAATTGATAACAATTACAAAGGAATAAGAAATATTCAATTGTATGGACTCAACAATCAACAATCGTAATGCATCAGAAGACTTATTACCCTTGGCGAGAGTGCGAGATCTGACAGTTTTCGTTCTCTGTATTTTTTCTCTACCGTCCTCTTCATGCTTTTTCTTTAGTATAATCAAATGTCTTGCCCCTGCCTGCCCGTGAACAGCAAAATTAAAGGAGGGGAGCCTATTTGAGGAGGTCTTGATTCACAGGATTAATACTAATCGTAGATCTCAAAATTAAAGGACGGATGCTTTGCTTTTTTGTGGTAATTTCTAGGATTTTTCTTTAATTAACGTAAATGCCTCAAAAGGAGCCTCCAATTAGTAAATATAAGATTGCTACCACGAATAGAAAAGAACAAGCTTTTCAAAGCGTGTTAAAGTTTCATGTGTGGTGTGTCCCTCTAATTTTTGCAGAGATTTGATATAGCACAAAAAAAGATCTTTTTCGTATCCAAACTCAATCGCGTTCTGCCTCTGCGAATATGCCCACGTCAGTGATGTGATCTGCAGCCGTAAGATGTGAGAGAAAAGCGAATCTATGGCGTCCGTCCAAAGGAGCAAACGCTGATCCGAAGGATGACATCGCGTCGGTATCTAGCGACCTGCAGAGAAATCGCTAAACTGATTCGCGGCGTAACAACGCGCCGCCTCCCCCAATCGTCCTCTTCCGATCCCCCCTCACGCCGCCGCGGGTATGGTTGGACTAAGCCATATATTTGTGTAGATCCTCGTCAGCATCAGGCACAGGCGCAGCGTTATCCTTAACCCCGAGAGGTACTGCCTATGCCTAGTGGCAGGTAAGACGATGAACCAATGCAAGCACTACAGAATTACCCTTGTTGTTAGTTGTTAACATTTTACTAATTGCCAAATCTCTCTAGAATTTAGCGAGCGTTCCTCATCAGCGCATGCCCACTACAGAATTAACGCGCGCGTGAACGAGCTCTAGCAGGCTGCGTACTACACCTCACTGTTTGAAGCAGCTAGCTAGCTAATGACGAGCAAGAAAGAGTCTGATACAGTGAGCCCTTCCGTCCCTACTCCCTAGCTCCCCCGTGCAGCCGTGCTGATGCATGCCTCTACGGTGCATGGCAGTGCCTTGTCCTGTTTAAGGCAAAGGAGACACCACCACCGCTGAACGACAATAAAAAATACTTCATAGCCTTCCTCCAGGAGACACGGAAAAGACAAGAAAAGAATCGCCAATGCTTCGTCGCGTTGCGCTTGCGCAGTTCATACATCACATAGGATGATAGGATCGAGTACTCATGTCCGCATCTCTCACTCTACTCAGGGCCGGTCCTGGGGGTGGGCGAGCGGTGCCGCCGCACTGGGCCCCCAAATCCTGGGGCCCCACCCTAGGGCATGTATGTATGTATATTCATAATTCATTCGTATAGGTCTATGCTCAAGGTAGGTAGAAGGAAAAAGGCCCTCGCATCAGCAATTTACAAACAAAATTTGGCATTACGGCAATAGTCTTGTGGAACCAGCGCCGCACACATACAGTTCTAGCCGAGTCATCATTTCGTGGTTCAGCCGATCGTTACCAGACCGCGAATTAGAGATCCCCGTGCCGCTGCGATCAACGCGACATGCATCTAGTCACCGTTCCTGGTTCTCTGCAATCAACACATTATCGTTTCTTGCTACCGTCACCCTATGTATTTCAGGCTTTCAGTCTCTCTGCTAACTGCTGGGCAATTCCTTTCCCTCAAAAAAAAAATTGCTAGGCAATTCCCTAAGTTCCTAACATCATCAGTGACTTCGCATCTAGAAATGTTAGAAGAAACTTTTAAGGTAACATGTAGAAATCATTTGATATAAATATTTTTTCTGAACGTGTCTTTGAGTTTGACTAGTAAACATGTATTTACAAATAAGTGAAATTATAATGTTACATACGCCCAAAAAAAAATATAGCATTTGCATAGAAGGGGCCCCAGTTTTTTGAGTCGCACCGGACCTCCAAAATCACAGGACCGGCCCTGACTCTACTCGCGGACTCGTCACCTCCTAGGCACATGCAGCCGCAGCACAGTGTCGGGCAGCTGAGATACTACTGTATTCCAGTATTTTACTCGCCGTCCATCTGATAGATACGCAGAGACTGTGTACTTGCACATATATGGCTGAACAGGTTACGTAACCTACGCTGGTTAGCTTGTATACATACAGATGCTCATACGTGTAACTTGATTCGACGTATGCGTGTAGGAGTATCGTTGCCGGGGCTTTACATGTCGAAGATACTCGCATGGGTCATAAGTGGGCTGTTTATGGAGTTTACGTGTAACTAAGCTCTTCCTTATTCGAAAAAAAATCTTAGTTTCATTGCAGCGCAGCCCACGGCCTGCCAAAGCGAACCGTGGTGTGGCCCACGACCAGTCAATGGCTCGTGATTTATCGAAGAAGTGTTGAGCTTGAGCTCGACCATATATATATGGGATATCGGAACTTCTTAACATTGCTCAGCTAAAAACGTGAAGGCTTTCACTCAATTTTTTCTCCAATAGCGTGTCACCACATATCCTCTTCAGGCTTCCCCTTATCTGTGTGTATTGGGCCTGAATCGGTAAAGGCCTGAATCAGTTTAGTGTTGTCAATGGTCAGTGAGTTCAGTGTTGTTTAGTTTGGTCCTTCCTAAGTCATTTCAGTACACTTCATTCCTTTTTTTTTTGTTCAGTGTTGTTTAGTTTGTTCTTCTTCTTTTTTCCCCATGCTGTTGAGTCACGCCCGGCTGCAAAAATGTGCTGAAACGGTTACCGTTTTCAGTCAAATTTCAGCTTACACTTAATCTGACTGAAACTAAAACTAAAAACACTCAATTTTTCTGATTACTAGTCAAAGGGCTGATCCTAAGGACCAAGGAGGGTTAGGTATCATTGATTTTGAGATCCAGAATAAATGCCTATTAAGCAAGTGGTTATTCAAATTGCTTAATGAGAACGGCATGTGGCAATCTTTAATACGGAATAAATATGTAGGTTCCAAGACGTTGTCACAGGTCGGGATCAAACAAGGAGACTCTCATTTTTGGAGGGGTCTTCTAAAGGTCAAAGATGAGTTCTTATCATGTATATCTTTTAATGTTAAAGATGGTTCTCAAATTAGATTTTGGGAGGACACATGGTGTGGAACTAGGCCGTTCAGTGAGCTATATCCTAATTTATATCATGTCTCTTATAACCACAATGATACAGTTGCTCGGGTTATGGGTGGTGCGCCTTATAATTTATCCTTTAGGCGTACCTTGATTGGGATTAAACTCACAGAATATAATGACCTCATAGCTAAAATCTCAACTTCTAGATTAACTGATGAACAGGACACAGTGTCATGGAAACTACATAGATCTGGACAATTTTCGACTCGGTCTATGTATTCTTTCCTAATGAACCAAGGCACTCCTTTCCATCATAAGCTAATCTGGAAGTTGAAGCTACCCTTAAAAATAAAATTTTTCCTATGGTATATTGTTAAGGGTGTCATTTTAACCAAAGACAACCTTGCTAAGCGTAACTGGTTGGGGAGCCAAAAGTGTTGTTTTTGTAATCTTAATGAGTCAATCCAACACTTGTTCTTTGACTGTCATCATGCTAAAACCATCTGGAGGGTAGTTCAAACTGCTACAGGGCTTAACCCACCTAGATCTTTATCTCATATTGCGGGAGATTGGCTTGCTAATATTAACTCAGACAAGCGTAAAATTATCTTAGTATGTGTGGCAGCCATGTGCTGGGCGATGTGGCGATGTAGAAATGAAGTTTGTTTTGATAATGTGAAACATACATCGTATATGCAGGCATTTTTCAGAGGAGCTTATTGGCTGCGGTATTGGGCGCTGCTGCAGCCTGAGGAGGCCCGTGACCACGTTCGTGGGGTGAGCGCAGCATTGGAGGTCGCTGCATTGGAGCTTTATGCCTCTCACGGGTGGAGATTTAATAATAGACTCGGTCCTCCATAGTTTAATTTGCTTTTTTTAAGCTCTTCTTGTCAATCTGGAGATTGACACCATTTTCTAATAATTTATCAAAAACGAAGCAAATGCCGGGCTGCGTGCTGTGCAGAGGCCGGGAACTTTTGAACAGTTTCCATTATCTAAAAAAAAAGTCAAAGGGCTGATTTAATACATGGCACTTTCTGATTTGCTGACAGTGGCGGAGCTGAAGGGGGGCCGGCAGGGGCCATGGCCCCGCCTAACTCCGGTAAATGTCCTGAATACTCCCTCGTAATCGGCTCCATTGAGTCACGTCCAGCCTGGTCATCAAGGTAGACGGAGCCTGGTCTTCGGCACTCTTTGTGGCTATAGCTGGCCAACGGACCGGGCCGGGCCGGCACGGCCCTTATAATAAACGGACCGGGCCGGGCCGGCACACGGGCCTTCAGTCCAAGCCCAAGCACGGCCCTAGCCGAGTTACACGGGGCGGGCCGTGCCGCGGGCCGGGCCGGCCCTAGACTGAAAATGTACTTTTTTCTTATTATTTCAATTTTTTAATGCAAAATATGACTAAACGGGCCGGGCCGTGCCGTGCTACACGGGCCGCGTTGTGGGCTGAACGGGCCAGCTGCTAAACGGGCCGTGCCGTGCCGGCACGGCGGGCTTGCGCCTAGGCCCAAGCACGGCCCTAGGCGGGCTACGGGCCGGCACGGCCCACTCACGCATCGGGCCGGGCCGTGCTCGGACCGGGCCAAAATTAGTGGGCCACGGACCGGCCCTTTTAGCCCACACACCGGGCCGTGCCGTGCGTGGCCGTCGAGACGATGGGGAGAGCTCCGGGGATCGATGCAGCCTCGCCGGACACAGACGACATCACGACAGCTGTGGCTACTCTCGCTCCAACAATCAAAGCAAAAGCATTTAAGCAATACATAAACGCCTAGTACATTGTTCTTACGAATTCATCCTCTAATATTGCAAGAAATTGGGTCTGTAATTTGACGTTGAGTAATGTTTTATGGTGCAATTGAGCTTAATCTTTTTCAAGGATAAGCCTTAAAGAAAGACGAGAATACTAAACAAAATAGAAGATGGGTTTCTAAGAGAAATTGCCAGACGTTGGGTAATATCACTAAAATGAAATATCTACTTAACGTCTTTCTTGGAAACTAAGTTCTTTTTGTCTTGCACAATCAGTTACTTGGCCTATGAACCTAAAATTTTTGATCGTGTTTGTGTGGCCCCCCCTTAATTTCTTCTTCAGCTCCGCCACTGTTTGCTGAGAAAATCAACTGAATCTGATTCTATTTTTAGCTGATTGACATATAGTCACTCCTTATATATTAGCCTTTCGGTCATATATCCATCTGAATAGAACAGAACGGCTCTACGCTACTGCTGTTTACTTTTGTAGCTCTTTTTTTTAGAAAGGTTAAATCTTGTGGTTATATCTTATATGTAGTCCACCCGCTGACACTGACACTAAAACATGCTCACAGCAAACTTCTAACTACACCACATGGAAAAGCAGAGTCCTGAAAGCAAGCAATCAGACGAAAATCCTGAAGGCAGTACGTAGGGCCGCTTTGCAAAGTTCACAGTATCAAAAGCGCTTTGGGGTTCCATCCAGCATCAAAAGCGCTTGGGGTTTTCTTCTTCCTCCTCCTCTGCTTCTTTCCTCCTCAGGGAGCTCAAATTATTGCACATCTGCAGAGGAGGCGGCTATGGCGGCGCCACTAGGAACTGGGGTTGTGCACCCACTGCAGGTGGATGTCCCGGCGCCGGTGCCGCCGGTGGGCGAAGCGCAGCCGCAGGGACGCATCAACGGCCTCCCCGTGCTCGCTGGAATGCCTCTCAGCCTGGCGCTCAGATCCGTGCAGTTGGCGGCGGCCGTGGCGGCGCTCGCCGTCCTGGTCTCAGCGGCCGAGTTCCCAACGGTCCTTTCTCTCAGGTACGCGCAAGAGGTCAAACAAACATTCCAGTGTTGTACTTCTCTGCTTCACTGAAGAAGCGTCTTGTCTTTGTTCCGTGGAGTTCACTATGTTAGGATTCTAGCTAGCTTCTCACAGCAGACTCTGATTTTTGGTGTGATTAGGCAGTTTCTTCCCCTTCAACGTCCCTTAGAAGGAACAGCGTGGGCGCTTGCACAGGGCCCTGTTGGGATTAGCCCAGGCCAGGATCAAACACCCACCAAATACGGCTATGCATACTGTACATCAGATGTTTATAGAACGAGAAGAGAACGAATGGTTTGGGAAACTGCTGTATTACTTTGTTCTCGGTACATACTCAGATATACTCTTGATGCAAGCTATTTGTAGAACGTAAAAGGAGTTCAAGGATCATGCCGTCCCATGATTCATTGTTGGCAAACGCACGCATTCACTCACGCAAACTGCTGATGGCTACATCGAAACATGCAGTACGTCGCCACTGGCTATTGACAGGTTCTCACATCCTTCTGTATGGGAAATCCGTTCCGAATGCTGAAACATTCTTATGAGCTAGGACGATCTAAATTCCATTTGAGTAAACTGCACCCATGACATGCTTTACAAGTTTAGGGTCTTGAACTGCATGATTGTTGTGGAAGGACCGGGATGACATACACATACAAGTTTTTTTTTTTTTTTGCGAGGCATACACATACAAGTTATGGAACCTACAATGTACTTTTTACTCATTATTATTTCAACCTTGTGGATGATAAGGTACTTCTTTGGAGCTACTATCTGGCAGCTCGCTTGGTGCTTCTTTGCGCTAATTGTGGACAGCTGCGCCCTCGCTAAGGGATGTTCGTTGCAGAACATACCGGCCTTGCTTACCCTGGTCCTCGGAGATCTAGTAAGCACAAACCATCTCTCATACATTTCCTTTTTTCAAAAAACAAAAAACAAAAAAAACTAACACACGCAATTGTTTTATTACAGCTCACAGTCTGCCTCCTCCACGCTGCAACGGGCATGTCAGAAGGAGTCATTGTCTACGTCTACAAGGATCTTCACCTCTGCGCAGGGCACCCCTGTGGCCGATTTCAGATCGTGTTGGTTGTAGCCTTCTTCAGCTATTTTTTTCTGGTGACAACGTTCTTCCTTAGTAGTTGGGCGTTGGCGAGCCGTTGGTTTGCGGGGATCTTACACCCCATCCAGTGAGTTTAGATGTATGTCGATCGGACTGATCTGACACCCTCTCTAGATGATTGTAGAACGTTGCTATATTGTTCTGTATTTGCTTTCTGTAATATGGATTGTGCAATTGACATGGTTCTGGATCTTTTAATCTAATGATTGATTAGAACATTATTCCATCGCTCTGCTGTGTTGATAGTTTAGAATCTCAGAAATCCCTGACTGCACTTCTACTGCTGAAGTTCTTTTCAACTTCACTCTAATTTTGTTCGCAATACTATATTTTGGCTCCAGTTATGTAGAAGATATTTGATATCTTGAATGGTAGTAGTAGTTTTTGGGGAAATGGTCCGTGAAGATATCAGGGAAATTGAGGAAGAGGAAGACGATGACGACTCTATGCTATCTATCGCACCAGTAGGCATCTCTAGCTTCTAATGAATTGGAACAACAGGTCATATATCAACTGGAACTGCGGCACCAGTACATACATCAAAGGGAATTGACACACACTAGGTCACAAAGATTAAGATAATTATGTATGTAGCAAACCTTGTCACTGCGGACACCAGAATGTGTCCTTATATATGTCGTTGTGAACCTTCATCATGCAATTTATTTATGAATTTCTTAGCAAACTTATGGTAATTGTTCTATATATGATTATCTTTCTATACGAGCCAACAAAAGCGGTTTACTTTCCATACAGTTTTGAAGCGACAAATGTAAATCATCAAATTATATCATTCTTTACCCGCTAGAGTCTGAATACATCAGTGCCACTGTATGTTAGAAGTTCAATATCAATGACTCATTTTGTTTGCTACATGATTTGCATCAACACTAACAATGTTAAAACAATGCTTTCCAAAAAGCAGGTGAACATTGATAACTACTAACTGCTGTGAGCAGAAGCCTTCGACGAGATGTACCAACGACACATATTGCTTGCTACTGTACATGACTTGCATCAACATAACAATGAAAAGGCAAAATATCGTTGTATGGCAACATACATGTCAAAACTGAAAACCATATGATGTACTGCTGCGAGCACAAACCGTCGATGAGCTCTTTGTCTGTGTGTGTGGGGGGTTTGGCCCCTTTTAAGGAAATTAGTACAGTACTCAATGCCTCTTTTTTCTAATTGTGGATTGATCAAAGGCAGCCGAGGCATGTGTTGCTGTGTTCTTAATGACATCCGCATATGAGTTAGGAACATACCATGTTTGTATGCGCTTTAAGTGGGGTGTTCCATACAGAACATACCATTTCTACTTGCCCTAGTTCTTGGAGACCTGGTAAGCACAACCATTTCTCTCATACATTTTTTATTCTTATTCTTATTTTATTTTTTTAATGTTGAAATTCGCCTCGTAACAACTAAGTGCCCTCCTCTACACTACGGCATGGACGCCGACAGGAGTCATCATTTACATCGACTCTGATCTGGACCTCTGCGCAAAGCACCCCTGTGCTCGATTCAAGACCACAATCGCGATATCCTTCTTCAGCTGCTTTCTTCTAGCGTCGTCGCTCTTCCTCAATTTCTAGGCGTTGGTGAGCTGCTTGATTGCGGGGTTCCTACACCACCACTAGCGAGTTTAGATGGTCAGGTTGATTCACAACCCCTGTTGGGTACCCAAAACCAGGTACCCGCGATTACCCACATAACCCCGCAATCATGCCCAAATGACTAAGGACTGGGCCAGAGGCCGTGGTTGTCTCCGCGGACACCAAGATCAAAGCCCAGCCCACGATGCGTGACGCGGCCCGCAGCCGGAGAGGCTGCACGGGCAAAGAAAGGTCCGACTCCTCAACCGAACTCCCGACCCCGGGGGGTCGGGGAAAAACTCCGCCTCGGCCGACCCCGGACGCCCGACCCCGGCCTCCAACCAAAGGTACCGGACTACCGAAGTCGGAGCTTGGCCGGTGAAGCGCATTAAATGGCCGCAAGTGAGCGTCCTTCGGTGCTGTCCGAAGACGTGAACCGCAAGCCCCGCACGTCTCGCGGGGACGGTTGACAGCGGTCAAGCCGCCTCGCCACGCGGTAACAGTGCGGGCCGTATATGAACAAGGTCGCACAGTGCTCAAACAGGACACGGACATCCCCACCGCAGTTGACCTGTAGCAGCCGTCGCTGCCCACGCCCGGAGGAGATGGCATCGAGGACGGACGCGCCCTTCCCTGTAGGCCCCCCCACCTACACCGAGCTATTTTTACCAATTCCCTTTCTTTCTTTTTTTTCTTTCCACCATCCTTGTACAGTCCATTTTCCCTTGACAGATAAAAGGGAGAGCTTGACTCGCGGCTGGGGGACCGCATCCTCACTTTCTCATTTCGCACACACACTCACTTCGGGCTTGCGATGCACGCAAGGACGAACTACACGAACACTTAGAGACTTGGAAGCTTCTCCCTCTCTCGCAAGAGCTTGTAACCCATACTACGAGCAACACGAACCGAACCAACTCACTGGACGTAGGGCTTCGATCGCCCGAACCAGTATAATCTCTTGTGTCTTCCTCATTCCCTTCAATCAACCGTAGCGCGTAGTCTAAATTCACTCGTCGACCAGATTTCTCAACGCTGACAGTTGGCGCGCCAGGTAGGCGACCTCTGCGCGTTACGGTTGCGATTCTTGCCGCCTTCGATGGTGGCTGCATCGCCGACGAATGGCGCTCGCGGGCCGCGCCGCAAGACGGCTCGCGACGCCGCCAACTCAGGCGAGAGTGGGCTCTTGCCCGCTCCACTCTTCCCTCCGCACCAGGTCATCCGATTTGGAAGCCTGGAGTTCGAGGCCGACTACACCGGCCGCCTGCAGCTGATGCAGGACTACCCACCCCTCTTCGGAAGGGGACCCCTGACCGTCCATCCCCGTCTATCCCGAGACATGGACGGCATCGACTACGAGATGCGCATGAAGGCGCACTTCGGTCCGGATCCGCGACCCGACGAGTACCGCCACGTGCAGTACACGCTCGCTTCCGCGGCCCTCCAGCTCCATGGCCATCCGCCGTACCCACCAGAGGAGAAGTTCTGGGGGCGCCTTCACGCTCTATCCCCAGCATTGCGGCGCATGATGGAGTGGCTCGATCAGCTGATCACCAACCGTCCCCGCGACCCACCGTCTCTGTAGGTGGCGCGGACGCGGTCACCGCCCTCTGCGCTTGGGATGGTGATTGCGAATGCTGTCGTCCCCTGCGAACGGGGCCACAGCGGCCTCCCATGTCGCATTGAGGCGTATCTTGGCTTCGAGACACGTGTATCCGAGTGCCGGCGCATTTTCTACGCGCTGGCAAACATCCTGGTGCAGCTCGAAGGATGGGGACACCTCCCGTCAGAGTCCGACTTCTGGCGGCAGGGCGTCCCTCTGCCTCATGGGCTCCGCAACGCCGCGGACCAGTTCGAGCTTGAGCTCGCCCGCCGCCTCCCGTCGGCGGCGTGGGCGGGTCCGCCCATGGTCGAAGCGATGCGACGCGACCCGGTCATTTCACTCCCTCTTCCCGCTGCGGCTGAGTGGTGGCCCGGGGCTCGCACCCTTCGCTCTGACACCAGCACCGACTCCGACTCTGATTCCGACCTCCTCGATGAATGCTTCGATTTTGGGGGCTACGACCCGGCACGAGAGTGCTGCATGGTCGGCAGCGCCGAGGGCCATGTCGAGGACGTGGAGGACGGTGAAGACGAGGAGAACGGCGACGAGAACGACGTCGACCCGGGGGGAGCCCAACCTCCGCCGGTCCTCGTCGACCCGGCTGGGATTCAGCACGTCCCACACCAAGCCCCGCTGGCCCCAGCAGGAGTCGCGGAGGCGAACCGTGACGTCGTCATGGCCGAGGCAAATGCCGCGGCCGCGCACGACCACGACGTCCGCCAGCTCCTCGCACGAGAGCGGGAGCTGCAGGATCACGAACAACTCCTGCGACTGAAGCGCGAAGTCATCAAGCGGGAGCTGACGCAATGCCGGAACTAGGCGCAAGCCAGGGCCCGGCAAGTTCAGCAACAGGTCATCGAGGACGTTGGAGGGGATCTCCCGCGCTTTACACGGGCGAGCCAGAACATTGTCATGGCGACGGCTCTCCTGTGAAGGATGCAGCCGCCGACGACCTCAGAGGAGCGGCACGACCGGAAGGAACTCAAGAGCCTTCTCCGACTTGCGGCGGACCAGCAAGCCGAGAGCTGCCAGTCAACCATGGTTACTCCACACATCGCGGAGGCCGGTACGACCCTGAGGAGGATCGGAGCCCGGGCCCGCTGCCCGCAGGTCCCCGGGCATTCGGCGAAGACATATTGCACGCGCCGGGCCCCCAGCGGTACCGTGCGTCGAGCAACATCACCAAATACTCCGGCGACTCGAATCCGGCCACGTGCCTGGAAGACTACCGGCTGGCCTGCCAAGCCGGTGGCGCGGACGATGACCTGTTCATCATCCGCAACCTGCCACTCTACCTCGCCGACTCCACCCGCGCATGGTTGCAGCACCTCCCGATAGGGTGCATCCAATGTTGGGCAGATCTCAGGGAGATCTTCGAAGGAAACTTCCAAGGGACCTACGAGCGACCCGGGAACTCCTGGGACCTCCGCAGCTGCAAGCAGAAGCCCGACGAGTCACAGCGAGAGTACATTCGGCGCTTCTCCAGGATGCGCAATTCCCTCCCCAATGTTGTCGACGCTGACGCCATCAGCGCGTTCCTGACCGGAACCAGGAACAAGTCGCTGGTCCACAAGTTGGGGCGCAAGTGCCCCTCGACCACCAAGGAACTGCTGGACATCGCCACCAGTCACGCCTCTGGGAAGGATGCAGTCGGAGCTCTCTTCGAGCGCCCGGCTGGAAAGGCCAAGAGGACGGACGCGGCTGGTGCCGCGAGCCCGTCTGTCGAGTCGGGAAAGAAGAAGAAGAACAAGGGTAACCTCCTACGGCAGGAGGCATCCCTTGTGGCGGCCGTTGAGCGCAAGCCTAAGCCGAAGGCCACCAACGAGGCGACGCCCGACCACTTCGAGAAGTTACTTGAGGGGCCATGCCCAAACCACCCATTCCCCGTCAAGCATTTGTACAAGGATTGCGGCCTCATGCGCAAGTTCCTCGCCGGGACACCCAAGAGGCATGACGTGAAGTCATCCGACCCCAAGGGAGGAGAAGGCGACGGGGAAACCGATGGTCGATTCCCCAAGAGGGAACCTTTCTTATTTCACAAAACACGCAAAAACACAAACGACCCCAAACACCTAATAGTGATCGAGGGGGAAGGATCCCCTTTACAAAATACAAACAAATTTGTCCTCGGGAGAACGCGCCACAGAGACCACAACCAGCTCGCGCAAGTCGAAGAGCCGGTCCCTTCCGCGGCTCATAGACGGCCCGCCGTCCCAAGGACGGAGCCGACCCCGTGACAGTCGCCTCGGGTGCGATTCCCGATCCGGCCCTCATTCCTCCACAATATGGAGGAACAAGGGCTCGGGTTGCACAGGACTCGACCTCGAGGGTGACCGGAGCGGGCGCCGTCGCTCCTAGCAGCCTCGGGTGCGACTCCAGGTCCGGCTTACCTCGCCTCTCATGAGGATAGGACGACAGGCCGGGAAAGGTTTGCCTCGACGGCGAGCAATCCCACCGCCGCCCGCATCACCCGAGGCATCGCCCACGGCTCCGGGAGAGATGCGGATCGAGGGCTCGACCCCGAGGAACAGCATCAAAGGCGCGAAAGCTTGGAACAAGGATCACGGGCTGCGAAAGCCTATCAAGATTCCCGGACCCTTGCAGGCCCTCCTAAAAGAAGACAAAGGCGCGAAGCCTCACGCAGCAAACAAAACCCTCGTGACCAATCCCTCGTCGAGACATTGACGCATTCGCCCGGATGAACGCAAGTAAAAAACGCCCGACTCAAAGCCTGAATGCGAGTAAACCACTCCCATCCAGGCTCGGGGGCTACACCCGGCGGGTGCGCTCGCGCGCACCCTCCGGATACCAACTCAACGGCCGGGCCGAAGGCGAAAATCGTCGGAGGCTAGGGGGAGCCCCGCTCACAACGTCAAAGCGTTCCGCGCAGGACTCGGGGGCTACTGTTGGGTACCCAAAACCAGGTACCCACGATTACCCATATAACCCCGCAATCATGCCCAAATGACTAAGGACTGGGCCAGAGGCCGTGGTTGTCTCCGCGGACTCCAAGGTCAAAGCCCAGCCAACGATGCGTGACGCGGCCCGCAGCCGGAGAGGCCGCACGGGCAAAGAAAGGCCCGACTCCTCGACCGAACTCCCGACCCCCGGGGGTCGGGGAAAAACTCCGCCTCGGCCGACCCCGGACGCCCAACCCCGGCCTCCAACCAAAGGGGTCGGACTACCGAAGTCGGAGCTTGGCCGGTGGAGCGCATTAAATGGCCGCAAGTGGGCGTCCTTCGGCGCTGTCCGAAGACGTGAACCGCAAGCCCCGCACGTCTCGCGGGGACGGTTGATAGTGGTCAAGCCGCCTCGCCACGCGGTAACAGTGCGGGCCGTATATGAACAGGGTCGCACAGTGCTCAAACAGGACACAGACATCCCCGCCGCAGTTGAGCTGTAGCAGCCGTCGACGCCCACGCCCGGAGGAGATGGCATCGAGGACGGACGCGTCGAGGACGGACGCGCCCTTCCCTGCAGGGCCCCCCACCTACATCGAGCTATTTTTACCAATTTCTTTTCTTTCTTTTTCTTCTTTTCTCCATCCTTGTACAGTCCACTTTCCCTTGACAGATAAAAGGGAGAGCTTGACTCGCGGCTGGGGGACCGCATCCTCACTTTCTCATTTCGCACACACACTCACTTCGGGCTTGCGACGCATGCAAGGACGAACTACACGAACACTTAGAGACTTGGGAGCTTCTCCCTCTCTCGCAAGAGCTTGTAACCCCTACTACGAGCAACACGAACCGAACCAACTCACTGGACGTAGGGCTTCGATCGCCCGAACCAGTATAATCTCTTGTGTCTTCCTCATTCCCTTCAATCAACCATAGCGCGTAGTCTAAATTCACTCGTCGGCCAGATTTCTCAACGCCGACAACCCCTCTGGATGATTATAAACTAGCGAGTTTAAGTCATGACGAACCTTTTTTGTTGTAATTCTCACAGGTTCAATCCTATTTTGATGCTAGTTGTAAAAATGAACAGCTACATGTATTGGTCAATGTTAAAATATATTCCCATTTCTAAAAAAAAAAATATGGATCCATATTTCCTTTCTGTACTATGGGTTGTGCAATTCAGATGGTTCTAGCTATTTTAATTAGCAAGCACTATGAGTAGTATAGAATCTCAGAAATCCTTGGGTGTACTTCTACTACTGATGTCTTTCTTTTCAACTTCACTATAATATTGTTCCCAAGTCCCAACACTTTAATTGTAAGATGTGTATTTGGCCGCTAGTTAAGCATTTTGGATATCTTGAATGGTGTAGTAGATTTTGGGGAAAATGGTCCCCGAAGATATCAGCAAATCTGAGGAAGGGGAAGAAAACGATACCTTAATGCAATTTATTGTGCCAGAACCATTCAGGCATCCAGGTCATATAACAACGGTCACAAGAATGTGGCCTTGTGCATTTCGTTCTGGACTTTCATCATGCAATTTTACTCTGAATTCCTTCGCAAACTTATGACAGTTATTCTTTCTATGCAATTTAGAGTGAACAGGAGTGTTCTACTTTCTACAGTTTTAGCTACTTATCGAAAAAATCATGGAGAAAGTAAACCATTCAAAATTATATCATTCTTTACCCATCAGTTTTAACATACAGTTTTGCCACTGTATGTTAGAAGATCAGTATCAATGACACATATTGTTTGCTACTGTACATGACTTGCATCAAAATAACAATGATAAGGCAAAATACCGTTGTATCGCAAAATACATGTCGACACTGAGAACCATATGATGTACTGCTGTGAGCGCAAACCTTTGATGAGCTGTTCGTCGTGGACATTTTCAACTCTAGTGATCCATATTAGACTCGAACCACTCGAAGATCACACCGTTCTTCAAGCTAGTGAACTCATGGAAGGCGTAGGCAATGTTGAATTCCTCTGTTACATGAACTCATGGACCTTAGCCTCCTCTGCCGCCTTCTTCCACGGCGTGCCCCTCTCGTCATTCTTCAGAAATCCCTTCTCATCCACGAAGCCCTTCTGCCGAAGTACGTTCACCAGAGCGTCGGCAACCGCGGTCAGTCCCGGCACCGGCACCGACTCCGCCAGGAACTCTGCGCTCACGGCGAAGTCATCGCACTGGACCTCACGCACGTCGACGAGCTTCGCCTTGAGCATGCCAATGCTAGGTGCAACATCGCGCGCCCTCTCGGCGTCCTTGGGCATGTGCACGAACAACGCCGGTGGGTACCCGGCCGGGATGTCGCCCGTTGTTTGACTCGCTTCTTTATGAGAGAGAGAGAGAGAGAGAGAGAGAGAGAGAGAGAGAGAGAGAGAGAGACGAAGTGCGATTGTTCAGAGCAGAAGTGGTTGCAGCCTTGCTGGTGCCTGATGGTAGCAAAGTGTAGTATAATAATATAATACGGCGATCGAATCCCCTTTACAAGTCAGAGTAGGATCATATCTAAGGAAATAAGAGATCAACTTCCGTAAATAGTCCTCGTAACCGACAAGGCGTCCCCCATCGGTAGAGTCCTAATTCGGCGCGTTCGGAATCCCGACGTTTCTGAAAATACGGGCTACGACATAAGCCTCGGCATTGCCTTCCAATAACATCGCTTCTGTCTTCGGAAAATCAACATCATCTTCTTTCGTCCGTCTTCTTCACCATTACTAGTCTTCGAGAAATCATCACCATCACTAGCTAGTCTTCGGGAATTTTTCATCGATGCTCGTCTTCGGGAAGTAATCGCGGTCTTCAACAATCTGAACTCTGAATAACACTTGCACCTTCGGCGATATTGGGAGGTAAGGTCTTTTGATGAAAGTATGACATATGTATTTTCAGAAATCCCGAACGCGCAGTCTTGATGTCTTCAAATATCCGAAGCTTGGAGAATTCTGACGAAGCCCCCAAACTAAGCGCTTGATTCTTGATCTGGATCAACATGTACGTGGCAGTTAGGAGCCACGTTAACAACTCGTGCTGAAATCTTTGAAAACTGAGATGAAGCCCCTAGGCTAGTTTTCTTCCGAAGTCTTGAGCACTTTGAAATAACTCCTGCAATCCTTACTTTCTCCTTCATGTCAACTCACGCTGATAATCTTCAATAAACAAAATCTTCGGAAGAACGGGTCTGTTGCAGTTTAGGAATCAACGTCTTCAAAGTGAACGCGTGCCGCGAGACAATAGCCTCAAGCGAGCACGTGTTTGGCGAAGTGGCAGCTTGGAGCCACATTATCCTTCAAAGTGACCGCATGCACACGAGATACCAGCCTCAAGCGAGCATGAGGAAGCGTTCGGCGAGGTGGCAGCTCAAAGTCACATTGTCCTTCAGAGTGACCGCATGCAGGCGAGACAACAGCCACAAGCGAGCATGCGGAAGCGTTCGGCGACGTGGCAGCTCAGAGCCACATTGTCCTTTAGAGTGACCGCATGCACGCGAGACAACAGCCTCAAGCGAGCATACGGAAGCGTTCGGCGAGGTGGCAGCTCGGAGCCACATCGTCCTTCAAAGTGACCGCATGCACGCGAGACAACAGCCTCAAGCGAGCATGCAGACAGGGTATAATAGACATATCCTTTGGCGAGTAAGCGAGCCGTGGTCCGTCGTCATTCCGGTGTCTTCAGGGAAAGAACAAACACGGTAACGACCCGTGGAGCACGGCGTGCTCAGCAGCGAGGCAGCTAGGAGCTCTCGCGCATGTCAACGTCCTTCAATCAGCGCATGCACGCGAGGCAGAAGCCTCAAGCGCACATGCAAGGATGAAATAACTGTGTTCTTCGGCGAGCAGGTGAACCGCATATGAATGCCACAACGTCAAATGAAAATACGACAGCTTGGAGTCACTCTACTTCCGTATCGAATCAGGACCGTCAAGTTTGTCTCTACTTGAAATAAGCAACCCACTTGCATATCTTCTTCAATAGAATAATAATTTCCTTTTTGCATCAACGTGAATAATAAACCAGATGAAGCTTTCTTCTGAATATGTAACAGTTGAGAGTCACGTCGTTCTTCATCAAAGGTCCGAAGTCTGATGTTTCTTGATTAGACCCAGAAAAAGAAAATGCAATCCAATCTTCTGTACATAAGCATCAATAAATCTTCATGCACACATGTTACTAAGTTTGATCCCTTGAGCATGGCAGGAAAGCGGCTACAAGCTTGATCAACAACCAGGAGAGCTTGACTTGTATTTGTCGCATAGCATATATCAACAGAACCTGTCCTGAATATCAACTAACTTCCATGTGCAACTTCAGCGTGATAAAGTTCTTTTGTACAAAATTGCTGAAGTAATATTCATCTTCTGATAATAATACCAATTCCTTGTTTATCTGCTGTACGAACCAAGAGCAAAGCATGCTATAGATTCTGTTAATCATGTCAGTACTTGAATAATCTTCAATTTCAACATATCAGCTCATGAACGGCAGCAATAAACAATAAAGCTTGGCTTCGGGATTGATGCAAGAGATAATCCACCATGCCTTGTGTATAACAGAGTGCTTCAAATCAGCTTCAAATAAGAAATAGAGCAGCTGGTGTAATATCAGGAGTAATTCAGCTCCTTTCAAGGAGCTTGTAATAAAAACTTCTTTGCTGTAATGATTGGGCGAAGGCCCGAATAATGCTTTAATGCCTGTATGATCCCTCCTGCTTTTCAGTACACAGTTTCAACTGTGTGCAGGAAAGTAGTAAATCAGTAAGGCATGTAGATTGTCCTATTTTATACACATTTTAAGTGTTTTGGGGTCGAACGTGCGACCTGTTTGGGGAGATCCATCTTATAAAACCAACGTGGGGCTAAGGGTCTCCCCCCAAACCTTTTCACAAGGGGGCTATATAACTTATCAAACCACCATTGTGGCTAAGTCTTACGACACTTTGGTGCCTGAAAAGGCTGTTCGTACCGCGCCTGTAAACCAAACGTGTGGCCAGGACAGCGACCAAACTTAGTAGACTAGCCGAAGGGCTTGGCCTTTGTGTCCGAAGGGACAAATTTGATAGGTCCGAAGGGACAAACTTGATATATGACTGAAAAGTCGATAATCCATAAAGCAATAACCAATGTAAATAACCCAGGTAATATGATCAATAAATACTTGAAGAGCCAATAGAATGACCAAAGATAAATATCCGATGGCCAGTGAGATAACCAATAATGAATATCCATATGGTCAGAAATGACTTAAAAGTGAATTTGAATTCCAGAGAATAATATCTCAATGATCAATAAGATTTTGGATGAATATTCCGAAGATCAACCAAATTCCGGATGAAAATTCCGATAATTCCTGGATGAATATCCCAATATCACTGAAATTCCGGTTGAAGATTCCAATAATAATAAATTTCAGAGATGAATATCTCAATAATCAATAAATTCCGGATGAAAATCCCCAATGTTCAATAGATTCCGGATGATGATTCCGATGATAAATAAATGATCCAGAGATGAATATCCAGAAAACCAGTATAATATCCAAAGATAAATATCTTGCTTAAATGATCAGCTAGGAAACGAGCCTAAAGAAATCCCAATTCACTGATAATAAGCAAGCAAATGCTATTCTGTAGTAAAGGCAAAGCTTTTTGCTATGTAGTGCGATTGATCAAGCAGCTAATACATGCAAAAAATTAAATAGGCACATGACAAAGTACGTGCAGACAAGATATGAATACTAGGATGCTCGAGATTCTCTACTTATGAATGCTGAAATATGCAAGTAGAGAAAGGAGCACATATAATATAAAACAAAATAATAAAAGAGAGTGATATGTTCGGCTTATCTGAACCCCAAGCCGCTTGATGAAGTATTCTGGATGTGAACTTTGGGATTATTGAACAGCCCCAAGCATAACTTCGGGAGTTGATAATTCGATATCGACAATACAGCATGACTTCGGCTTCAGGACACCAATGATGCCAGCTGGTCGAGAATCTCCCGATCACTCAGCCAGAACTGCGTGAAACTCCCGATGAGGCCGCCCATTGAGCGGCAAATTCCATGCCAATAATCTCGAAGATGTTCGGTACATGCATATGTAGTCAACAAAGACCGAATTCTTGATTAGCATGATGTTAAGAAAAATAAGGCAGGGACATGATCTGAAGTGATGCCGAATATTTAAATCAGCATGTTAAGCGATCAAGAAGACAAAACTAATAAAGAACAAATCTTCCCTTTATCGTAGGAGGCCTTCGGCATTGGTTGGAGCGTGCATCTCCGTACTCGTCGTTATGGATACAATCAAGTGTTTGACTTCCCGAAGACAGCTGAGACCCCCGGTGAAGTTGCTGAGTAGCTCGTTCTTCGGGAGCATGCAAAGTGTTCGACGTTGTTGCTAACTATGCTCGAGGCATCCGTCGGCTTGTGCATGAGCTTCGTCAGACATCAGCACGGGTGCGGGATCGGAGATTTAGGCTTCCCGAACTTCTCTTCTATGACTTGAACTCCCGATGATAGCTCCAGGTAATCGGTGCGTGAAGAGCAAATGCCTTCGGCGAGAACTCCGCATACCGAAGCTTGGTGATGTGTTTGGGGAGATCGGCTTCGCTTGTATTCGCTTTCATGAAGGCCAGCAACATTCGTATTCGCCCGTGAATCAGGTGTTGTCCGGTCATAACATGCACAAAGCGTCCAAACAAACATTAATCAATGAGGATTTGGATATAAGAAAACGATATAATAAGGAAATCGATGAATTCCTTATGTGGACAGATCGGTTGTTGCTAAAATCATGCAAACACACGGCTGTATGCATGCGTGCTTATTGGAAGACGATGAGTCGTGAGAGTAATTAACAAGAGTAATTAACAAAGAAGGAATCTTCCCTGTATTCTGTAGATGTACGGCACGTGTCTGACTCGTGGTCCCGGCAGAAGATCGGGTTCTGATCGGGATCGGTCTCGTCGAGTTCATGACGTGCTAGGGTTTGTGCGGCGACACGATCGACGGAGTGCCGAATTCTTGATGGTGGCTTCGGGCGATCGCTGCTCTGAAGAGCGATAGCGTTCGTCGAGAGTGCCCTTGTATCCGTCTCGATGAAGTAGCCTTCTGGAGTACGATATGCCGGCAATCTCGCCGAGTACAACTCGATCTCTTCTACGCGGTATCTTCAGCACACCATCGTGGTATAATGGTGCAATTCATCCATGCGGAAAAGGATCATCATGTGGCGATTAGTAGTCAGTTAATTAGCTTGATCACCATAAATCAAAGAAAGAAACATAAACCAAGGGAAGAAGGAATCTTCTCTGTTGTCTAATCGATGACGTGATCATATGATGGAGGATCTGGACAAAGCACCAGCCATGCAAAGCTACGTGCCCTGTTGAGGATGCACACGCAGATGTGTCTTCGGGAGACCTTCCCGTCTTCGGCTGCAGGTGCGTGACAAGATGAATTCGTCGACTCCACTGCTGCCGCGCGCGACGAAGATCGGATCGACGATGTTGGGCCGCCTTTGGACTTGAGGCAAGGGTTTCGCCGCCGCCACCATGTCGAAGATGACGCAGCGTATTGCTGACCTTGTCCGCTTGCATCCTTCACGATCAAGCCGGCGGCAACTCCGGTGTACCGATGACTACCTTGACGGATCTTCAGCAATGCGCCCCTTTCTGGCGCGCCTCTGTCGGCACCCGATTGAACGGGGTATTCGGCAGATATTTGGATAGGTACGAGCGCTTTGCTTATACGAAGATTAATCAAAGAGGGGCACACGATTTATACTGGTTCGGGCCTCCTGAAGGATAATAACCCTACGTCCAGTGTTCTTGTATTGCCGTGTCGGCGAGATATGTTGGTGTGTGTCTTCGGTCGTAGACCGGCCAGCCAGCCCCCTCTCCTATGGAGAGGGGTGTTTACATTTATAGGTGGGTCTTACCCCCTTTACAAGTCAGAGTAGGATCATATCTAAGGAAATAAGAGATCAACTTCCGTAAATAGTCCTCGTAACCGACAAGGCGTCCCTCATCGGTAGAGTCTTAATTCGGCGCGTTCGGAATCCCGAAGTTTCCGAAAATACGGGCTACGACAGGATGAAAAAGGCCTAATAACATGTCTTGACTGACACTCTCCCTGCAGTGCAGACAGTATACTCTATTTCGGATGCATCATGGTGACGCCTCAGTTAACGTGTTGCACATGACGAATTGCATGCCAGCAACACCAAACTACTCGCACCGAACTCCTTGGCGCCTCTCCTCGCCTCGCCTGATTTCGGGTGCTACCAACAAAGAATCTTCTGAACGGTTGAACCTCAGGTTGCAATAAGCTGAAGGAAGCGCACGCACATAAGGCCATAAGTGTCCCCGCGCCCTGGACCGGCTGGAACCCAATCAAGGCAGTCCAGATCGAGTGAGCCTCCACTCCATGCCCGGCTCGCCGTCGACGCCGCTCTCCGCGTCACATTCTGCTCTCGGCCTCTCCTGCCGTACGTACGTGGAATGCTCCCTCCCAAAGAACTCTCTTGCTACTTGCACCGCCCGGCCATGTCGTTCGTTCAGTTACGTCCCAGAGGACCCAGACCACGGCGTCATGGCAGAACAGGCCACCCCGCTGGCTTTTGCCTCGCACGTTCCTGCACAGTCCGTCGAGGCTGACATGGACTGGCTCCGGGCGACGCCCCCGCTGCCTGCCTATGCCTGGTTGCCAACAAGGCCCAGTGACAGCCCCGCCCGGAGGGTGTGCCTCAAAGATCAGGCAGGGGCACGACGGTTCGGCACTGCGGCTGCCCGTACGTATGCTCGCGCCACGACGCGGCCGTGGCGTGCGCCTCACCGACCTCGGCGCTCCGCCGTGGTCTTACACCAAGCCTGAAGATCTTGGACGGTTGACAGGGACCTAGGGGGGTCGCTGTTTCAAATAGCGACCACCCCGCCCAGGCGCCGCACGACACAGTGCCTCTGCTGCTGCTGCGCCATGGCTCCCCGCCGGAGCGCTGCCCCGTTCCATACACAATACAACTCCGTCGTCCTGCTGCTGCTGCGCCGTGGCTCGCGCGTCATGCTTGCCGCGGACGTCGTCCTCCGCCAAGCCGGAAGATTCTCCCTGGTGGCTCGCATGCAAGGGCGCGACGCTGAGGCAGGCATGCATGCATATGCATGCGTGATCACCGCTCTGTGCCGGTCGGCCGTGGTAGCCGCCGCCGCTGCATGCCAGGATACGTCTGCCAGTGTTCTCCATTTTTTTTTCGAGCAATTCGGGGGGGGGGGGGGGGGGGGAGTTTCCCCACCTAATTTTATTAAAAAATGTCGGCGCAAGGCCTGACAGTGTCTGTTACAGAAGCCGGGAGACTAGCCCGCGCAATGCAAAAGCAGAAAAAAGGAAGATTCGCTTCAGAGTACAGATAGAGAGGCACTGAGGTGCTCACGCCATTTGGCCATGGCGTCAATCGCAGGGCGTCGTGTGTAGCGGAAGCCCCAGGAGTCGAGGTCGGCAAGGATCAGTCGAACGCAGTCAGCCGCCGTTGAGTCTTTAGCATTGAACACCAAGTCGTTCCGGATGTTCCAAATGCGCCAGAGGATGATAAGGAGCATGTCTTCCCATTCACCATGGTTGTGCGTCGGCGAGGCCAGCCATGGACTCTCAATTGTCGCAAGAGAGACGTCGATACCCAGAGCCACGTAGGGGTTCGCAGCTGCGGGACACGCCAGGAACAGGTGATGCGATGTCTCCATAACACCGTCACATCGCGGACAGGACGCCTCTGCCTCATCAAGCAGGGTCTTGCGGTAGAGGTTGGCGCGGGTGGGGAGGCGGTCCTTGCAGAGAAGCCAGCCGAAGAACTTCAATTTCGTAGGGACGCCGGTCGTCCATATATGCTTGGCATTGTCATCCTCCCAACCGGTCTCCATGAGGCATCGGTAGGCAGCTGCAGAAGAAAAACGGGTAGAGTTATCCCATACAAAAAACCGTTCATCATGTCCCTCATCTAGTTGCACATTGCTCAGGTGGTCGAGGAGGCTATGGAGCTCTGCGCTGGCGACAGAGGAGAGCCTTGGCTGGAGTGGAAGCTGCGGCAGCGAGCGGATTGCTTCTGCAACAGACTGCAACGGCTTTGTGGCATGGGAGAAGAGGGCGGGGTAGGCGAGGCACAAGGGACCCGAGGCCGACCAATCGTCGTACGAGAAGGAAGAGGAAACTCCGTCGTGGACGACGACTTTGGTTAGTGATCGATAGCGCTGGAGCTCCTCTGCAAGAAGGTGCTGAATGAAGGAGTCATCCTTGACTGCCCCACCTATGTCAGAGTGGATACCGTTGAGGAGCCATTCTTTCCAGGGAGCATCGCCCGGGCCTAGGATCCTGTGAATGAATTTCAGGAGGAGGCAATGATTCTGGGTCATCAAGTCCTTGACACCGAGACCACCTTCGTTTTTGCTCGTGGTCACTTGATCCCATGCTACTAAGCAGTGGGTGCCAGAGCATTTGTCCTCATGGATCACACCCTTGGGCAAGAGCATGGAGCACATGTGGTAGACGGGGACACTGGAGAGAACAGAGTTGGTGAGGACAAGGCGACCACCGGTGGAGAGAAGCCTTCCTTTCCAGCCGGCAAGGTACTTGTCGCACTTCGCAATGAGGGGAAGGAAATCGGCGTTCCGAAGTTTAGTAGACGAGAGTGGCAGTCCTAGGTAGGGTTGGGGAAAGGTGGAGACGGGACAGCCCAGGAACGCAGACATCACGTCGGCATCGACCGGCTCCACGTTCATGGGCACAAAGGTGGACTTATGGTAGTTGATTACCAAACCAGTGGCAGAGGTGAAGTCATCGAGCAGGCGTTTGAGGTGGTGGACGGCATCGGCCTCAGCCCGAACGAGGAGAAGCGTGTCATCGGCATATTGGAGGATCGCCGGCGGTGCGTCAGGGATGAGGGGATGATGGAGTTCGCCATTGTGGTGGTTGTGCTCAATCATCCGTCGCAGGAGGTAGGCAACGATGATGAACAGATAGGGTGACAAGGGATCCCCTTGCCGCAGCCCTTGCTTGCAATCAATCCAGTGCCCCGGGACGCTGTTGAGTAGCACAGCCGTCTTGCCAGAACTGAGATGGGTGTGCACCCAAGAGCACCACTTGGCATCGAAACCACGGATGGCTAGGATCCGAAGCAAGCTATCCCAGCTCACTGTGTCGAAGGCTTTACCAAAGTCGAGTTTTAGGACAATGGTAGGGGCCTTGCGGCGATGACAGCAGCTTAGCAGCTCGGCTGCATAGACGAAATTGTCCGAGATGCAGCGCCCCTTGATGAACCCAGTCTGGTCTGAGCTGACGAGGGAGGTAATGCAAGGCTGCAGACGTGAGGTGAGCACCTTGGAGAAGCTTTTCACCAGGCATCCTTGCAGGGAGATTGGGCGGAAGGCATCGGCGGTGCGCGCTCCATCTTTTTTAGGGAGGAGCACAAGGTGCGCGCGATTGAGGCCGCCAATGTCGATGGACTGGTTGTAGAAGGCCTGAAACAGGCGGAGTATGTCGGGCTTGACGGCAGTCCAGAAGGCCCGGTAGAAGGCAGGCCCGAAACCATCTGGGCCTGGGCTGGAGTTAACATTCATGTCAAAAAAGGCCCGCTTGATTTCATCTCGCTCGAAGGGAACAGGGAGGGCAGAGCCAGAAACAGAGGATTCAGTGTAGAGGGAGGGGAGGGAGAAGCGCCATTCAGTTTGGACAAAAGACCCAAGGAGTGCCTTGTAGTAGTCATGGAGGATCTCAGCCTTCTGATCATGAGTGGAGTACTCCACCCCGTCACGCTCCAGAGTCTGAATGGCGTTCTTGCGCAACCGATGAGAGGCGTGTGTGTGGAAAAACTTGGTGTTGTCATCGCCCTCCACCGCAACACGGACTTTGGAGCGCAAGCGCCAGTAGAGGATTTTTTTCCTTGATGGCCAGCTGGAGGAACTCAACAACAAGAGCGCACAGGTGCGCCTCTGGTGGCGTGAGCGACCTGTGCTCCTCTAGGAGATCAAGGGAATTGATGATGGCCTTGCAATCCAGCTCCCGTTGCAGGATTGGTTTGATTCTTCGGCACCAACGCTTGCTGACACGGCGATAGTTCTTGAGGTTGAGAATGAGGCGTTTGGCCGGGCAGGGATGGTCAGAGGCATGCCAGGTGGAGAGAACTAGTTCTTTGTAGTCCTGGTGAAGGACCCAAGAGCGATCAAACCGGAAGTAGTGGCTGCGCGGGATGGTGGTGGAGATTTGGACAACCAGAGGAACATGGTCAGACGTGAAGCGGGTAAGCGTGGAAAGGAGAGTGGAGGGAAAATGGTCATTCCAAAGCTGGTTGATGAACACACGGTCCAGGCGGACAAGGGTGGGATTCTCCTGACGATTTGACCAGGTGAAGGCACGGTCGCGCAAGGGGATCTCGATCAGAGCCAGCTCGTTGATGGTGTCATTGAATTGCTCAGTCTCAGTGAAGCAGAAGCGGTCATTGTTCTTGTCAGCGGGAGCGCGAGTAAGGTTGAAATCACCGAGCAGGAGCCAAGGAGTGTTAGGGGCAGGAGACAGCGTTGCCAGCTCCGAGAGGAAGGACGGCTTGTCAGCATGGGCGGTCGGCGCATAGACGTTGGTGACCTGAACAGCAACACCATCCACCGGATAGGAGAGATCAACAGTGAGAGTGTAAGGCCTTGTGACCGTGGAGGTAAGGGTGAAATAGCGATTGTCCCACGCCGTCAGCATCCCACCGGAGGCACCTTCAGAGTCTCGAGCAGCAAAGGAAGCGAGATAGGAGGGGAGGAAGGAGGCAGCTTTGCGCGCGTCAGTGGCAGGGAGCTTGGTTTCCTGCAGGGCAACAAGATGAGGCCAAAGCTGGAGGATTTCAGAGAGGACGTCGCCACACTTGCCGCTGTCGTTGAGGCCACGAACGTTCCAAGAGCAGAAGGAGAACGCACGACCGTTAGACATGGAAATACCCCAAAAGCACCTTTATTCCATTCACCACAAAGCGGATTAACGTCGGGGAGAATTCAAAAGCTACAGCAAGTGTTGTTGCGCCAGTCGCTAAGGCATAGTTACAAGTAGGACGCCACGCAGGACGACCATAACAACTACACGGGACTGGGCGCGTTCTAGAAGGATGATAGCAAGCACAACCACAAGGGCCATGGCAAAAGCAGAGGCACCAAACAGGCGCTCTGGAACACAAGCTGAGATATAGGTGCTGATCATAGATAGTGCACGCCCACACACAGTGGAAGGCGCCAAAAGGAGCTGCTCCAGGGGGGTGACTGGAGGCAGCGTTGATCCTCGGTTGCGTCATCTAGCGACGGGGCATCACCATAGCGTCCAGCTCGGCCAGGCGGCATCGCGGGATGCAGGTGCGCCCAATCTTCTTGAGCTTGGCGACGGGGGTGGACAGGGGTGGAGGGCGCCTGGTGATGCCGGAGTCCTCCAGCGCCGCCACGAGGGAGCGGGAGACATCGGTGAAGTCCAGCTGTGCCGCCTTGGCGAGCTCAGCCTGGGCCGCCACACTGATGTAGCACTCCGGCTCGCGGGCGGCAAGGCGAGCAATGCGACGCTTGCGGAAGGAGCTGTCCACCGCCCGCTTGCGCCGAACCCGAGCCTTCCGGATGGTGAGCTCGTGCTTGGGATCTGAGGGCGGGCCAATGTCGCCCAGGCCCGCGGACGCGCCATGGATGTCGTCCAGGCCTGGCGGAGAGGATGCGCCAGGGATGTCGCCGTCCAGGTCGCGCCCGCCATCCATGCCCATGCCGTACCAAGGGAGAAGGAGCCGAACAGGAGGAGCAGGGAGAGCGAGCACCCCAACCCCGCCAGGAGGAAGCCCTCGAACAGCCACTCGCGCCGGGACGAGCCGCACCGAGGAATGGGACAGCAGCAGAAGCATGTGCCTGATACGAAGGGAGCGGAAGTAGGCTCCTGAGGAGAGCCGGACAACATGAGCCAAAAAAAGGAAGAGAAGAAGGCGAAGGAGGGGAAGGGGGTTGGCGTACCAAGGGGAACGCGACGGTGGCGTCCACTCCCGTAGTTGCCGCGCGGGGCAGAAAGGAAGCGAGGATCGTAGCACCCCAGAGCCCAGGGGTGGTTGTCGCCATGTGGCCCAGCGAAGAAGTTGATGCCCATGAGACTATGCGCGGCGAAGTTGTAGAAGAACGGTTCCGGGTCGTCGGCGTTCTGCGTCCAGTACCGCACGACGAAGAGGCGGACACGGGATGTGACGCCGCCGTCGAACTCACGGACGAAGAGGGTGGGAGGCACGGAGTGGAAGCGGTCGAGCTTGATGACGACTCGAACCTTGGAGTAGTCGTTCCCAGCCAGGCAAGCGGGGTCGACGATGATGGTGTTGCCGATGGAGCGGAAGGAGGCCATGATGTGGGTCTCGAACCAGTGCTCGAGGGGGAAGTCGATGGCGACGACGTCGGCGTACAGGTTGGCGTCGACGATGAAGCGGTTGTCCGACTCTTCCTGCCGCTCGATGATGAGGCGACGAGAGCCAAGGTCGAAAGGCGACATGCGGACGACGCGCTCCCGGGCCTCGACGTTGGGGAACTCGATCAGCAGCGCGCCGCGGGAGGAGGGGCGGAAGGTGCACGGTGGGTTGCCGGCGAACTCCTCCAAGCCGCGGCGAACAGCAATGGTGGGCGCCACCGCAGGAGGTTCGATGTAGGCGAAGGCGAACCGCCGCACCCAGGCATCAGTGCCGCGAGTGAGGTAGATCGTCGCCGAGTGGGGCTCCTCCGGCACCGGGATGAAGGAGCGTGGAGGAGGCTCGTCGTCGTCGTCGTAGGCCGGCTCGTAGTCGTCGCGCCCAGCGACGACGAGAGCGCCTGTGTTCTCCATGGTTCGCGCGCGCCTTGGATGGACGTAGTAGTTGCAGTGCGTTTCCGCACTTGTCCAATGCAGACGAAGGAGCCCGCCGGTGGGTGCCGCTCGCCCAGCCGTAGACAAGACAAGGAAAAGAGACGCCACGCCGCACGACGGCTTGTCCATGCTGATTCCGTGATTAAAATGACCCGCGCCTGAAAAGTTCACGTGCTGCAAATTTTCAGACCAGAGCCAAAGTGGGGGCGCTCTGTCGGGTTAGACTGTACGTTTGGCGCCGGCGCCGGCGCCTTGCCGCAGTACGCGGCGCAGAGGCGAGGAGGCGGCCGCGGAGTGGACGCGCTCCCCCGGGAGCCGCCGGCGCGCCGCGGAGGAGCGCCGGTAAGAGACGACGACATCGTCCCGGCGTACGAGCAGCATCGGGGATCGGACGGCACCGGCGCGCCCAAGTGCGCGATTTGCGTCGGCGAGGTGGGCAAGGGGGAGACGGCAAAGCGGCTGCCGAGTGCCGGCGTGCCTGCACGAGTTCCACGAGCGGGGCATCGACGTCTGGCTCCACCTGCACGGCCACTCCACCTGCCCGGTCTGCCGGTGCAACGCCTTCGCCGCGCCGCTGCCGGCGCAGATGGTGTGACGACGGTGTGACCCCTCTTTCGTTCCCTCTCTATTTCCGTAGCTGCGAGGAACAAGTCATACAGGACGGAAACGGTTCATCTAGTGGTATACAAGTGATCAAAGACACAATAGGATGCGAGTAGAATCTGTGAAGGGTCGATATATGATGCAGCATGTTAGACTCAATAGCCCCGCGGCCGCACAAAGTCGCGTCAGGCTAGCCTCCCTGTGTGCTTGGTTTCCTGGCCCAGCAGGCTTTGGTGTCTTTTCTTTTTAATGAAAAAACAGAGGGACATTGGGCCTTTGATCTCTTTTTTTTTTTAATGATGCAGCAGGTTGCATTTGATGAATGAGTTAGCTGGTGGTATGATGCAGCAGGTTGCATTTGATGGATCAGTTAGAGCATCTTCAAAAGCCTTACTAAATTGCTCTTCAACTCTATATTTGGCTAATATTCACCAAAATTGCTTTCCAACAGAATCGCTAACTGGCTCAGCGAAATAGCTTCGCCTCCATCCCGCACTTCTCGCTAGCTACGAATGGCGAGCGCGTCTCGCTCGCCAAGAGGCTCCCTCCGAGCCTTCTTCCCGCGCCCAGGTGGCCTTCCCGATCCCGCCCTCTTCTTCCCGCGTGTGTGTGTGGGACGGGGGGGGGGGGGGGGGGGGGGTGCGCAGGGCATTGGCCCCTTTTAAGGAAATTAGTACAATACTGAAGGCCTCTTCTTTTCTAGTTATGGATTGAGCATTGGAGGGAGAAAGCACCTCGGGTATGTTTACCATGTATAATGACATGTACCTTCAATAAGTTGTGTATGATGACAGGTACCTCCTTGTAGCTATTATGGTACAGCTTGTTTGGGTGCGGCTATTGCGGACTTGTATGCGCTTTACGTGGGGTGTTCCTTACAGAACATACCATTTCTACTTGGCCTGGTTCTTAGAGACCTGGTAAACACAACCATTTCTCTCATACATTTTTGTATTCTTATTATTGTTTTGTTTATTAACGTTGAAATTTGCCTCGTAACAGCTAAGTGCCTTCCTCTACACTGCGGCATGGACGTTGACAGGAGTTGACTCTGATCTGGACCTCTGCGTAAAGCACCCCTGTGCTCGATTCAAGACAACAATCGCGATATCCTTCTTCAACTGCTTTCTTCTAGTGTCGTCGCTCTTCCTCAGTTTCTGGGCGTTGGTGAGCTGCTTGATTGCGGGGTTCCTACATCCCTACTAGCGAGTTTAGATGGTCAGGCTGATTCGCAACCCCTCTGGATGACTATAGACTAGCTAGTTTAAATCATGGCGAACATTTTTGCTGTAATTCTCACAGGTTCAATCTTGTTTTGATGTTAGTTGTAATAATGAACAACTACATGTATTGGTCGATGCAGAGCCTGCAATGTTAAAATATATTCCCATTGCTTAAAAAAAATATGGATCCATATTTCCTTTCTGTACTATGGGTTGTGCAATTCAGATGGTTATAGCTATTTTAATTAGCAAGCACTATGAGTAGTATAGAATCTCATAAATCCTTGGGTGTACTTCTACTACTAACGTCTTTCTTTTCAACTTCACTATAATATTGTTCCCAACACTTTATATTTTGTAAGATGTGTATTTGGCCGCTAGTTAAGTATTTTGGATATCTTGAATGGTGTAGTAGAATTTGGGGAACATGGTCCCCGAAGAACCATTTACTGTACAGTAGCAAGCATTTTGGATATCTTAATGCAATTTATTGTGCCAGAACCATTCAAGCATCCAGGTCATATAAAAACGCAGGTCATATAAAAACGGTCACAAGAATGCGGCCTTGTGCATTTCGTTCTGAACTTTCATCATGCAATTTTACTCTGAATTCCTTCGCAAACTTACGACAAGTGCTCTTTCTAAGCAATTCAGAGCGAACAGGAGCGTTCTACTTTCTACAGTTTTAGCTACTTATCTAAAAAACATGGAGAAAGTAAATCAACCAAAATTCTATCATTCTTTACCCGTCAGTTTTAACATACAGTTTTGCCACTGTATGTTAGAAGCTCAGTATCAATGACACATATTGCTTGCAACTATACATGACGTGCATCAACACAACAATGATAATTGATAAGGAAAAATACTTTTGTTGTATCACAAAATGCATGTCAACACTGAAAACCATATGCTGTACTGCTCTGAGCACAAACCTTTGATGAGCTGTTCATCGTGGACATTCTCAACTCTAATGATCCATATGAGACTCAAACCACTCGAAGATCTCACCGTTCCTTAGGCTGGTGAACTCGTGGAAGGCGTACGCAACGTTGAACTCCTCTGTTACATGCCTCTGTAGCCGGAATCCGTCCGGCAAGACCTTGGCCTCCTCTGCCGCCTTCTTCCACGGCGTGCTCCTCCCGTCATTCTTCAGAAACCCCTTCTCATCCACGAAGCCCTTCTGCCGAAGTACGTTCACCAGAGCGTCGGCAACCGCGCGGGTCAGCCCCGGCACCCTCTCCGCCAGGAACTCTGCGCTCACGGCGAAGTCACCGCACTGGACCTCGCGCACGTCGACCAGCTTCGCCTTGAGCATTCCAATGCTGGCCGCCACATCGCGCGCCCTCTCGGCGTCCTTGGGCATGTGCACGAACAGCGCCGGCGGGTACCCGGCCGGGATGTCGCCCATTGTCCCGTACACGCCCTCGGCGATCATGACGGCGATGCTGCTGAACTTGACCCTGGTCGCGAGCGCGGAGAGGAAGTACCCGCCCGAGGACGCACCGATGCCCACGAGCGGGAGTTCCGCGAGCTGAGGGTGCTTCTCTTTGGTCCACCACTTGATGATGGACTCGACGGCGGCGAGCTCGCTGCCTTCCCCGGCGCCGTTGTCGAGGGACCAGCACTCCGCGCGGCTGGAGACGGCGAGGACGGCGTACCCGCGGGCGAGCGCGGCGCGCGTGAAGCGGCGTTCCTCGGGGAGCCCCACGCAGCGCGGGCAGCCCGGGGAGGCGTCGAAGAAGTCGGTGGCGCGGATGGTGCACCCGGGCGCCGCGAACAGCACGGCGCGCGGCGGCGACGAGGGCGGCAGTTGCCACAGCACCTCGTTCCCGCTCCGCTGCTCCACGCGTGCGTCGAGGCGGACGGCGGCGTCCTCCGCGGAGGAGGCGGCGGCCAGCTGCGACGCCGCGGGGGTAGGGGCGCGCGGGAGGAGGAGGGCGGTGGCGAGGAGAAGCAGCGCGCAGGTGGCGGCGATTAGCGCCGCGGGACGGCAGGCCGGCGGGATCCCGGCGAGGATGGCCTGCATCGTGACGCAGAATGGGATTAGCGATCGGACTTAGCGAGTAATACCTTTGTGATTAGCGATCGGACGCAGAATGGGATTGGATTAGAGAGGATCAGAGACGGATTTGGGCGGAGATCGCATCGAACAAGCTAGTTTGACTTGCTTGTGTGGCTTGGCTTGGGGGAGAGAGCTAGACAGAGGAGAAGCTGACTTGGTCAAGACTGTGTGGAAACGTAAATGGGCCGTCATTTCGTTATGTATTGGGCTTCTTGTTACGTCATCAGACGGACTGGCCTTCTAAGGCCTGCCATCGCCAGTTCTTTTTTTTTTTGGAGAAAAGGGTAAATTTTATTCACCCCGGCCCGGTCTCTGGTGAGACCACGCCATCGCCAGTTCTTCGCCGCTTCTGCGTACGAGAAGAGGACCCCAAGGGTTTGGTCTGCTCGCCGGCGCCGGCGCCGCTGCTCTCGCCACCTTCGTCGTCGGCGTGCTCACATCGCTCGCTCGCGTCCCGTGGGTCTCGTGCTTCCTTGCCTTCCCGCCTCGTCCGTTTCCTTCCGGCGGCATCTCGGGCGGTCTCCCACGCCATTGCCTTGTCTTCTTCTCCAACGAAGGCGCGGCTTCGATCGGCAACCTCAGGTAACCCCCGTCGCCGTAGTGGTCCCAATCCATACCATGGCTACGGCTTCGCACAGGAATTGCTGGATTTGAAATCATTGATGCCCTGTTCCTGATGAATTACAACCGCCTATCTGCTTATCATTTATCTATTCTTACTCGGACTATTTGGTTGCTGAATAGTTCTGTTTGGTAATGTCATCCATTTCGCAACATTGTTAATGTAGTAATCGCAGATGTCCCTGAGTCAACTTCCATTACTGATATGCTTCTTTTCAACATCTCTATAACTTTGTTTCCAGCACTTTATTTTTTTAAGATATATATTTCGGTTGCAATTCAGTATAGTAAACTTATATTCTTGATCTTGAATGGTAGTTGGTTGTGGGGAAATGGACCCTGAAGATTTCACCGACTCTGAGGAAGAGGAAGAAGACGATGACTTGATGCTATTCATCTTGCCAGCATTGTATCTAGCCTCTACTCAAATTTCAACACCAGGCAATGCATCAACTGAAACTGCAACACCAAGAAACATATCAAAGAGGGTTGCAGCACCAGCTCATACATCAACTGGAACTGCAACACCAGGTCAAGCATCAAAGAGAACTGCAACCCCTGGTACAACATCAAAGAGGACTGCAACACCGGGTACGACATCAAAGCGAAAGAGAAATGCAAAATCAGGTCATGCGTCAGCTGGAACTGCATCTCTAGATGATAAAAAGAAGTTTCGTACTGTAGAATGGATTTGCAAAGTGCTTGAAGATGACCGAGGTGAAGGTTATGATAAACTTCAAGTGGGGCCTCAAATTCTCCAAGAATTGTCAGTTTATCTTAGGTCAAATAATCTGCTGCAAAATACAAGAGGTGCTTCTGTTGAAGAGAAAGTTGGCATGTTTATTTACATGCTATCACAAAATGCCAGCTTTCAAAAATTAAGCAGCAGATTTGTGTACAGTACTGAGACTATCCATAGACATATCAAGGCATGCTTTGATGCAGTCGCATCACTGACAAGTGAATTTGTCAAGCCTCCTTCGACTCAACTTCATTGGAAAATATCATCGGATCAACGCTATGGGCCTTACTTTGAGGTGAGTGTAACCTGTGAATGTATATTACTGTATTTTAGTATTCTCCACCCTTTTCTCTTAACCTGATTTCTTTTCCTTTGCAGAACTGTATTGGGGCAATTGATGGAATCCATGTCCCTTTAAATATATCAGAGAGTGAAGCAGCTCCATACAAAAACAGAGAAGAATCCATTTCTCATAATGTGATGCTTGCTTGTGATTTTGATTTGAATATCGTCTATGTTTCTTGTGGACGAGAAGGGTCTGCATCTGATGCAGCAGTTTTATATTCTGCAATTGAGTCTGGATTTGAAGTCCCAGGAGGTAAGTTCTATTTGGTTGATTGGGGTTATGCAAACATGCCATCTTTTCTTGCTCCTTACATAGGAGTCCCATACCCTACTGTGGAGCAAGAGCAAAGCAGTTTTCAACCACAAGACTACATGGAGCTTTTCAATCTTCGTCATGCACAGCTGCACAACCACATAAAGCATGCTATCGGCCTACTGAAGACAAGATTCCCAATTTTAAATGTGGCAACAGGATATCGGAAAGAAACTCAACTGAAAATTCCAGCAGCGGCAGTAGTTCTGCATAACGTATTTCAGAAACAGAGAGGTGAAGAGGAGCGGTTAAGTAATCAAACTATCCCATCTACAACAGCCCGTAAACATGTGGCTCTACCCAGTGGCGATAATACTTATTGCAATGATGTCGCAGCTTTGAACAGTCAATGCTACATGGGTGATGCTTTGAGAGATGGTATTGCACTTCGGATGTGGGCAGATTATGAAAGAGACATACATTCAAGAAATCATGAAGCTTTTGTCTGGAATTCAGAAGATAATCAGCTAGTGTAAATGAACATGAAGCCAAGTAAAACTATTGTTCAGTTTCAAGGTGTGTCAAGGCTGTAGGTGTTACATGTTACAGAAAGACAAATGCTTTGTCTGGTGTCACCCAGATACCTGCCCCTGATGCATTTGAGGATGCTGTGAACCAGACTGCTTTTCTTTGTTGACCTCCATAGATGTGGTTGAACATGAAAGTGGATTTACTTTGTACCAAGCTTACTCCTGTAAACTGGCAGTCGGATATCCTGCATTCCAGTAAGGGAAGCACCTCCTGTCATGCCCATTCAAAAAGGGATGTAGGTGTAGACTCTTTCTAGGAGGTATGGAGAGTGAGTTTTGCTGTGCAATATCATATTCAGGTTAGCAATAGTGCTCAAATCTATTAACCTTTCTTTGGCTCCAGCTGAACATAAGTTAACGACTTGAATCGTGTTTTGCTGAGTCTAGTGTCTGTAAGTTCAGGTTAATCCTTCACTCTAGTCGTATCTCACAGTGAACAAAATTTCGGCCGAAATTTCGTTATACCGGTCCCCTCCGGTATTTGATGTTACCGGCCGGTTTTGAAATATATGGCCAAATTTCATTCAAATTTTCAAAAAATTTGGACCGAAACCGGCCGATTTTCACCGATTTTCGGCAATTTTTGTTATATCGCCCTTGGCCGGTAATTTTTTTTACCGAAATTCAAAACACTGGTATCTCATCCATCATTGATCTGTTAATTGTTTTATTCAGTGTTTTTGTGAACCTCTTATCACAAGACAAACGGATCATCCACCTCTGATTAGGAACAGGAACAGTCAGTCGGTGATGTTCGTGAGTGCACTTTGGAGAAGCAGCCATTTCTCGTATATTTGAAAACTGAAACATCCATATAGAGAATGTGTGTGTAAGCATACACATTTTCATTAGAACGTAGAAAACCAGAGAGTTTCGGAAGTAGTTCGTCATTGCACTTGCCTTAATCAAGCTTGACGTGAACCCGGCGCTCTCCCGACACTGGAACCGTTCGGACCTGCGAAGCGAAAACTACACTTAAAACCTTCGCTAGCAACCAACCAAGTCTATACCACGCTTTCCCCATAATCTATTTCAGAAAAAGGTTAAAATCACGTTTTTTGCAATATTCCAGATTCTGTCAAAAACCTGACTTCCTCGCTGTTCAGTTCATAGCTTTCACAATTCTTAAGCAAATGCTACAAATGAATACATTACGAGAATCTACAGAGAATTTCCTACAACTTTCGTAATAGCATGTTGTGCCATAAAATTCGCTAACTGGGTCAAAAATAATTAAATAGGAAACTGTGCAGATTACGAAATCCTGAGACAGTAATACTAAAGAATACAGTTTCTCCCTAACGGCTGATCAGAATCGAGTGAGACCAGCGCCGTTGGAAAGATAAAAACATAATCTACGACTTTCATTATTGGATCATGGTCTAATTCCTAACCAATTCATGCCAGATTTCAAAATAGTTTCACTGGACAGAGCATCCAATCTATTGACCTCGGTTCAACGATGATTTCTCAAACTGAAGTGATGTTCAAGCGAGGACTAACTGGAGATTACCACTGCAGCGAAGATCAAGGATTTGAGCAAGGAAAATCCAATCCACGAATCCCTCATATTTTCCCCTTTCTTTCCTGCTGCCCTTCGCTTCCCCTGCAGTTCATCAACACCAGCTGCTTATAGCACTGCACAGCACCAAAACAGCACATCGACGTGCCCAGCAGGGCGCCCCTTACCTTCTACATCTCCCTGGCTCTCTTGGACCGAAGCAGCAGCAAGAAGCGCCAGGTGCAACTAGAGGTAGGGGAGAAAAGCAGGAGGCGGTGGCGTGGTGAAGGAGCAGGAACAAGGAGGCGGCGTCGATGGGAGTTGGAAGAGGAACAGGAAAACGAATCTTTTAAGAACAGAAACCTAATAAGATATCCAATGGTTCATATTGATTCGGCCATCACAAATTCATCCGACGTCCAAATCAAGCGTATGAGTAGTCAAACGGAATTGTTTTGACGAGATCTACTCATCTACGGTCTCCGATCGTCCATCCGATCAACAGATCAAAAAGTCAACCTTTAGGCAACTCCAGAGTCTTTTTAGTTAAGTATTTATTTTTGTTTAAAAAAAACTTGGGATATTACAGTTTGCTCCTGCGGAAATTGACGTTCCGACTCTTTGGTATGCGTAGAAAGAAAGAAGTGCCATGCTCTAGAAAATCAGGCTAGGATCCTACTCTCCATAAAAATAACAACACCGTCTACGAGTGAGATCTAGGTGCACGTTTGTTTTGTCTGTTTGTATCCTGTTGATTTGGTAGGTGAAACCTTGTCACATTTGTTCGTAGCAAGAAAACTGATCTTTTGTTTTTGCGTTTTATTACAGTCCAGATCAATTATTGGTAAAAGTTTATCTTGATTGCGGCAATTCAATATTCCTTCTCTCTTAGTTGCAACCAAGTGCTTAATAATATACGGGAGGTGACATTTTTTTAATGCAATTTCAGTTATACTTGCTTTGAGTGTGTAGTATAGCAGTCAAATTTCGCCATGCTTTCATTTATCCACCAACAAGTACTGTGCGCACATGCGCACTGATTTATTTTGCATGTTGCTTTTGTTGATTGAACGATGTCTTACTGTTTAGAGTAGTGCAATCTTGTTCTTATGTGGGGATAAATGCAGATTTTGTGATTGCTCATCATCACGCTAATACTTATTATTACATTTTTTTCAACTAACGTAATTCATCGATCTTTGCAGATGGATGCTACCCAGCATTGATCAAATGTCGGAGCACACTTCTCGTCAAGAGTACAACAATAGCATTCCCTCCATGTCAGGGCGCATTGTACCTTGTTATACCAGCATTTATGACTAACAACACTGATTTTTTCGCCGTCGCCTAGATCATCCATACCATGGCCTGTTTGTCAAACAAACAAAATTAGGCCATCAATATATTGTAAAATTGATAATGATATATTGATGACATAGGGACAACTTATGATCAATTGTAAAAGATATGGCACCGGACTAGCTACGGTATGTGCAAGTTCATAGCACTCGTATTATCTATCTTGAAGTAGATAGTACAAGAAAAGTATAAATGGATTGATCGATTCAATAAAATTATACTCGAGAAGAACACTGCAAATACTGTAACAAAATTGGAACAGAACATGGAAAATATTTTGACCGTTGGCACTTACATGGGGCTTGAGATACAAAGCATCCAAGAAAGAGCAGAGAAAGCAGCACTATTGCAGCCGTGTGCTTGGTGTATTTCTCCATGTAGAAGGGCTCGACAGTTCTTGGGAGTTGTGGTGTTTTGGTGGAATAACGCTGCAATGTGTGCATCATCTATACATATGATTGATATATATACAGGTGAAAACGAAATCAAAGTCCCAAATCACAATTAACAAAAAGGAAAGGCAGGCTGTCATGCATCTATATAATCTTTACCTAGTTAATTCGCAGAGATTATTTTCCAGCGAATTTTGTGACAAGTTGGCAAATAAAAATACTATAGCTGTCGATATCATGCTAGTGTTTTATTCACAAGATTCTAAATGATTTTTGTAGCGGTTTGTTTCCTGCCAAGGAAAGCTCAAGAAAGCTGGGCTATTGGGCCTAACCTTCTTTTCAAACCGACCGTGGCCCAACTTCCCACATAAAAAATTCATGCTCTAACAGCCGGGCCAAAAACTACCAGCCCACCTCGCAGACCAACTCACAACTGAAACCCACTATTCACCTTTCTTCTTCCCCCGTTCAGCAGCCGGGGAGCGCGCCAAAGCAAATTGGTGCGTGCTCGGCCGAGCTGGCAATCTAGCACCGACCGATCCACGACGCCACGCATGCACCGTGCGGTTCCGCTCCCGTGCAGCGGGCACACCTTCACGGATTCACAAGCTTCGCGAGACCATTCATGATCGACGTGGCGTCTCGTCGCTCACAAAGGCACCTCCGCTCCGCACAGAAGCTAATCTGCACGTCTCGATCCACTTTTGTTTTTATCGTCTCGTATTGCTCGCATCCTATGCGTACGTACTCCTACAAGAAAGAGAGTTCTAGGCACGGATAGGCACATGAAGGCCATGTATTCCGCTCGCAGAGACAACTGATATGACGCGCCAACTTTGGACGATGGGCTAGCTGTAGCGCTGTCGATCGACGATTGGTAAAACTGTGCTTGGAATAATTCTATACATGGAAACGGAGAACGTGCCTGCCTATCCCACCAGCAAGTTCACTTTCCATGCTGCTTTAACTTGTCAGTGCGTTCATTCAGTGAGGGTACATGCATGTCGTCCGGTCAGTGCTATACTATGCACGATTAGTCGTGGTAGATTAGTAGATGCAAACTAATATTAACACGTGAGCTAATCATAATGTGGTCACTTATATAAGGACTATGCGAAAACTGGTTAAAAAGGAGCAGTTAAATGTAAAGCCAGCATAACTTATTGATCAACACGACTTTACCATTGCTGCAGCTAACAAGTGAGATGGTCACGTGTCAAGAACACCCGCAGTCACACCCACAAAATCACCAGCATGCATCAGGGTTTGGATTAGTTTACATCTACCGAGTGAACGATCACGTGAGGTTAAACATTTTGTTGTTGATTTTTTTTATGAGAATCACATTTGTTTGTTGATTTGCTGCCATGCCGGCCCACGCGGACATGCGTATCCTTGTCGTCAATTTGGCGAGCAATGATGCGAGGACCGCGAGGGCGTTGAGGCCGTGTGAGATACCACGAGCAATGATCGATGGATGGATTGAGCAAGAAGCACAAAAGTGATTTCACGGTTAAACTTCAAAATGAAGGGGCTGACGAAGTTAATGAAAATCCACGTTGTCTGTGGAAACCGAATCAAAGAGACTTGCTGAAAAGGAAATGATTGTGCCTCACATCAAGATCTGAAAAACCCTATATTAGGCGAAAGCAAGTGAAAAACTACGTTTTAACAGGCAATTTAGTTTAGATGCTTGGCCTTAATACTGGACAGTGTCGAATAGCGTGGTGCATATGGTACTATCGCGAATCTTGTGACGAGCTAAACATACACTGTGAAGGTCTGGACTCTGGATATCCTATGGAGGAAAAAATTGGACGAACTTACCCTTATTATAGGGTATGTGAATGTGTAGTGTCAGAGTATTTTTGGAATGTGAAAATATCAAAGAGGACATAAATCATTGGACTGGTTGGCTACTCTTTTTCACACTTTCACTCAAGTTTGAGGAGAGGGCAAGAAAGAGGGAATAGTCCTCTGGTTTCATTGTTCGTTGCTCAGATCGCTCCATGCATGAAGACCACCATGCCCGAGGTCGCCCAGGCGGTGGCCGGCCAGCGGCAGGCAGGGCCTCCCGGCTGGCCCATCCCCCCGCTCTTCCGGCTGTGCCAGCTCGGGCTTGCGGTGGCCGTCCACGCCGCCCTCCTCAGCTCGGAGCACCAGATAATTTCCAGGTGCATGAACCTCGATCACTTCATTTTGATCTGGATATTAGGAAACACTAGATCGCTCTAGCCCTTTGCAAAAAAAAACAAGGCAAACGTTTTCTGCACAGTTAGGTGCTGCTTGTCAGCTTGTGTTTTACTTTGGCCGTCTTCTCGTCGATATATCAGGTACCTTTTCCCAGCTTCGGTTCTGCAGATCGTGTGGTGCCTCACGGCGGTGGTGCTGGGCCTGTACCTGCAGCGGGCTAGAGAGAATCTGTGGCTGCTGCGAGCTCTGATGTGCTTCGACGGGGTAATTCCATCTGCCTGCCTTTCTTTTCCTTTTGCCTTTGATCTACTAGCTGATGCTGGATATTATTACGTAGATGTTTTGATTGATCTCATCACCGGTAGAAGTTTAGATTTTTTTTTTTGGGAACAGTACATGTTTAGCTTTGTGTCCAACTTGTTATGTGCCTCTAACTCATGGATTGGACGCTATCAACCTGTCACATATTAAACATTCCAGAAATCCACTTCTATGTCAAATAAAGTGTTGGTCTGCATAGTAATATAGTTATAGGTACGGTATATAAAGAAGAAGATTGACATTTGACGCTAGGCTACAGAGGGGCCTAACGGTTGCCAGGGATGAATTTTATGAAGGACCATACGAATAAAAGGCTTATTACTAAAATGTAGAAAACTTCCTAATGCTACAACAACTCATGGATCGCTGATCCATTTCATGTGTAACTGTAGTCCCGTCCCTCCTAGTTTTGATGAACTCAATAATGCCGGTGAGGTCTTGTGCTTCTTGTTTCATTTGAGATGATATATGATGTGTATCACTAGGGCACCCGTCCTCCGTGCGATCATTTATATTGGCCACACCCCGAAGCCTTTGATACCATACGTCGATTCAAACTTTATAAACTCCTAATCTCACCTTTTTTTTGTTTACAGAATGTGTGAGGGTATTTTTCAGCTGATAGTATTTTAAGTTGGTCACCAAGTTGTTCATGTGTTTTGCTACCGTCAAAGGATCTGATTGTTAATTCCCATCTTGATTTCTCAAGCTTTAAGTATAGAGTAGATTGTTCTTGAATTTGTTCCCGAATATATTAGTATTCAAGTACGAAAAATGTAGTTACATGAGTAACGATTCTGAATGCATTGACATTTCATTCATATATATGTTGCGTGACGGTATTTTTCAGCTGAAAGAATTTTAAATAGGCCATTGTGTTGTTCGTGAGTTTTTATATGGTAGAAATATATTATTGTGTCCTCATCTTGATTTGTCAAGCAGTACGTGCAAAGTTCATTGGTTTTTTTATTTGTTCATGGACAACTCTTTGATACATGAAACTGAATGGTACTCCCTCTTGGCAAGGGGCAAATAGTATTGGCATAACTCCATAACGTCAGACTCTTGGCAAGGATGTTTCTTTGTTTAAGAGATACTAGCATTTGGATCAAGAATTAATATCGTTGATTTGTCATATCTAAGTAATGGACTGCTTTTTTATGAAAATTTCTAGGAAAATTAATTGGAGGCATTAAAAGAAGCATCCAATAGGGGATAGGATTCTTGTCCTGTTTTTGCCTCCACTAATCTCAGAAACCCGGGATTTCCTTTTCGTTACAGGTCACGGCCTTGGTGAACCACTGCGCGGGGGCGCTCGCGCGGGGCGCCTCCACTGTCCTTGACGACACATCTGGTCTCGTGCCTCGGCCGCTCTGGTACCGCTAGGCTACGCGTTCGCCATGTACCAGCTTTGGGGCTATGCGACCACTGTGACATACGCCCATCTGAACCCTACTACTGGTATGTGAACCTGCCTCGTGCAGTTCATGAGGCTGCACGACAGGTAGCTTAGGCCATGAGGTGGATGAGAACTGTGAACCCTTAATAATGCCTGCCTTGAGACATGTACTGCTATCGTATTGTAATAATCCTTGCTTGTTGATGAACCCTCTGTTATTGATGGTCAGCTACTGGTAATATCTATTACTATCTGTTTTGAACTGTTTGGGCTTGCAAACCATAGCAGCAATCGTGCAAACATTATCTAAAAAAAAAAAAAAATCGTGCAAATGAATAGATGAGATTTCGAGTGGGATCGAGTTGACGCTAGCTTGCAAGGGGTAGACGATGAGATATATCTGGGCCTGGTCGAAAGGAGTTGAAATGGGTAGGTTCATGGGATGAAGCTTGTACCCTTTGTCTCCCAGGCAGCAGCAGCTCGTACTCAAAGGCGGCGGCCATGTTATCAACAGGCTTTGGGCTGCAATGTACCTGGAGTCCAGTGGCATGTCCAACAAGCCTAGCCCAACAACAGTTAGCGAGCCCAATAGCTACTTTTTTTTTTGGGACGTCGACCGCAACTCCCGCGTGCTCGCTTCCTTGTCCTGCTCCAGCAGTGCTCCTCTCCTCTCGGCTGGCGCGGGAGCTGGGAACGCGCTGCGCACCTCACCTCGTCAGCAAGCGCCGTTCCCGGCCCGGTCGCTGGTCGGGCTGCCGTCCGCGCCGTGAGTCGTGAGAGACACGGGCGGGGCGGCCGAGTCGCGTGAACCCACCCTTCCAGTTACAGCGTACGCGTGCGCGATGCGTGGCGTGCCTGCGGAAAAGCAATTTTAAAAAACAGCGCCGGCCATGTTGTTTGTGTTCCGGCCGGCCGCCTCCTGTCCCCATCCACACGCACGTTGCCCGCGCTTTCACCACTTTCGCGGACGTGACGGCAGCCGCTTATCTTATGGAGTAGCGAAGGAGCAGTACGTGTTGCACGGGCGAAAATGTGATGATTATTGCCTTGGGAGCTGAAAATTAATAGCTGCTTCCTGTGTCCTGGTTGGTGGAGAAGGTGCGCGGTTTCGTCTGCCGCCGGCCGGAACAAGCCTTCAGCCTCTGCTGCATTTGCTGGCGAACAACAAAACTCCGTGCAAGTGTGGGTGAAAGCACGTTGGGAAATGTGTCAAATGTCTTCCTTTTTTTTTATTTACAGAAGTTGCACGTCTATGGACCCCTCTGTTCAAGAGGTTGTCTGTCGTATTGCAAGATGAGAGAGCATCCATACGGGGTAAGCAACACGGAGAAAGGAGAAAGTACTCGGCACAACTTGTGCAGACGTGACGAGCGTGCGGGACGGCGTGTCCAGTATAGAGAGCTAGCTGCTGGTTCTTGTAGCGGCCATGCATGTGTCAGAGACGCTCCGACGAGGGAAGACGAGACGCGGAACGGGGCCTGGTTTCGTCCACGCGGAACGGGGCCTGGTTTCGTCCAGTGTCCTGTACAATCTATGCTTTCTCTAGTGGAATATACATGTCGATTTCACATGCGCGGTGTGTAGAGAAATCAAGCGAGTAGCGTCAAACAAACGCAGCCGCGAGGCCCCGGCAAGCGCAAAGCCCTTTGCGCCTCGTCACGCTACAAAAGCCGCAGCCCTTGCCCCTGAATCATTGCTATCCAGTTGTGATGTCTTATCCTCAGAGGCCTTCTTGTCTGCGCGCGCGCGCGCACACACAGTGCACTTGCACAAACTCAAACAAAGATGCACGCTCTAAGTGAAGACCATCTTATTTCCTTTAATTACCTTCATTAGTCTCCGGAAGATATTTTGCAAGACGGTATTTCTATATCACAAGAGCAGTAAAAATTATAAGGAATATAAAAAACTACAAAAGATATTTGATTTTCCTGTCTAGGAATGTACAGTGGTACCTGCAAAGTGACGCTTCACATGACAGATGTTTTTTTTAAGGAATTTTTTTTGGACAGAATCACATGATAGATGGTCTACTTTCATAAGTTTGAGCACACCCTTAGGAGTGGCTTCTGCACGAGACATTGGGTTATACATTTTACAGAGGAGTGTTTTTTTTAAAGAAAATAAATTTATCTGGAAAGACGTGAAATATTTTTTTCCCCGAGAACGGAAAAACATGTGGAGGAGGATACAATGGAGCGATCAACTTACTTTCAGGTCCACCATCAAGCTTAGCTTGTTCTGTTGTTCACAGCCTGTACAAAACGCTCATGAACCTCAAGCGTCCACCTCAATCTTGCCTTGTATTGTATGCGTGTAAACGTCGTATATGACACTACTACTACTACATTGTTATCAATCAAAGATATATCTGTTGCAAAAAGTAGCATCTCATCAACACCTGGATTCTGACGACAACCCTTAACTATCAAGTGCATGCAGTTCAGTGGAACGTTAACGTCGTAACGAAAACAACCAAAGCAAGAGCAGACTTCTCTGATTTGCAGCAGATAGAGCTTGATCACTAAATGATTGGACTCTAACGGCTGCAGGAGCGCCACTTGCCAGCAGCGAGCTCAACGAGGCAGAGCTGTGCGTGCCATCTCTGCATGGCTACCTCCGGCCGCCGCCCTGGACTAGCGCACGAACTGCTCGGCCGTGGACCACGGCCACGAATACGCAAACTGATAATATATGCAGGGGCGAAGCTATGTGAAGCCATAGGTGTCAGCTGACACCGATGGTTTTCAAAATTTTACACGTAAAACACTGATTATCACTGTTAATCAATTTTGTTGACACCGTCGACGAAGGCTGCTGACACCGGTGGGCTCCCGTGCTGGCTTCGCCCCTGATATATGTACGACGAGCCGATTGACACGCCATAAGAGCAAGTATTATGGTGGGCTAGGAGCCGGCGACGTCTTACGTGGAGGGGAGATAAAGCATGAGAGAGAGTGGAGCGGACGTTTCGTGAGACGCCGGCAAAAAGCGGGCGAAGAGCGCAACTGCCGCAGCGCAACTCATTTTCAGAGCAAGTATTATGGTGGGCTAGGAGCCGGCGACGTCTTACGTGGAGGGGAGATAAAGCATGAGAGAGAGTGGAGCGGACGTTTCGTGAGACGCCGGCAAAAAGCGGGCGAAGAGCGCAACTGCCGCAGCGCAACTCATTTTCATTGGCTGCATGTGGCTCTCCCAGCGCTGGCCCACCCTCTGCTGCTGCCGCGCCGCATTAAAAAATGGCCACGCTGGACTCGCATTTCGCCGGCAGCTACCGTAACTATAATCCTTGCTCTAAGGTGACGCGGCTATAAACCACGTTGGCTGGCTGCCCCCAACCAACCTTGCCGCCTGCACCCTGCGTCGAAGTGTACAGCCCGGTGCAGGACGCCAGTTGCTAGCTTTCGGCCAGTGCGTGCGTCTAGGTGACGTTGCAGTTAGCATTCATCTTTGGGAGCTAAAACCACAATCTGCTTGATAAAATGATGACATTGATGAGTTGCTTTTCTGGTCTTTGAAATCGATTTATTTGGAATCATTTCCCCATGTCGTCTGATCGATTTCTAACCCAGTAACTAAAATCTCTTGCAAGCAGCGCAGCGCAGCTCACCACGGCGGTCACCTCACTGGAGCCTCCAGATTCGTACGGGCGGCGCTTGCATGCTTTGCTTTTCAGAATGAATATATGTTGACAGATTCTACACCACACTTGATTACTGTTGAAACGAATAATGCACTCGTACAACAAAGGTGTCGATCGCGGCCAGCATGCGCGCGCTGATCTTTTCCACCGCTAGCTACGTACGCCGGCCGATTCCCTGGTACGCACGCACGCTTTGCTGTTCAATCATGGATCTCTCTTTTCCCAGGAAACGCGCGCGCAAGCCGCCCATTGCTGATGAGAGGAGATCGATCGATCGAGTTTAAGTGGTCACCACTTCCTTAATTAATCAGCTAGCTCTACGTGCAGGAAAGGCCCTTGCGCCTCATGGCACTATAAAACCGCAGCGCCGCGTCTCTTCTTCCGCGCCGGCGCCAGACGGAAAAGCGACCGCCGCAGGTGAGATCGTGATACACCCATGCATGCTGTGTGGTGTGGCTGCCTCTTCATTGCTCTCGATGGATGATTGCGCTCATGTCGCGGTATGTGATGCAGGACAGCTAAGGGAAGAAGGAGGAGCTTCACCGAGCGCCGGACAACACCTATCAGTGAACGCCGCCAACCGCGCCGCCGTCCAACGCCTTCCACCTCCTCGATCCTCTTGCCGCGACACAACTCGATCGTCGGCAACTTCCGTGGTAAGCTGCGAAACCCAACTCGGCTCCCCTGTATTACGCTTTTACCCGCGTACGTACTTGGCTAGCTCCCCTGTATTACTCCTGTGTTGCACACCGCTGCCATGTCCGCGCCGTACTGCTGTTCCCGCACGATCAGGTCTCGCCGTCGCCAGGTTTTGCACGTACCGTATAGCTGCGCGCCTTTCTCCTCATCTTGTAACCGTAGCTAGCTAGGAGGCCGCCGATTTCCTGTATATAGCGGAGGCATGTCCACGCCGGGATTGACTTGACTTCGGCGCCGCCACGGGTTAATTAGCATGTTCTTTTTTTACTTTGATTTGATTCTCACCCGGTGGGCTCGACGAGGGGCTGCTCGCCGTCGATTTCCTGTAGCGGAGGCATGTCCTCGCTGGGACTGAGTTCGGCTCCACCATGTTGTTCCATGCATGTTCTTCTTCCCTTTGATTCTGGGTTTCATTGTAGCATCGGTAGGGATAGGGCGTCCTAATTTGCTTCTACTTTGTTCGTGCATGGAGCAGACAATGTGTGGGGAGCTTGGTGCCCGCAGAAGGTCAAGTTCTTTGCTTGGTTGGCACTCAAAGGGAGGCTATGGACTTCTGACAGAAGAAAGCGCCATAACCTGCAAGACGATGATACCTGCGTCCTATGCGACCAAGAACCTGAAACATCCGACCACCTACTCTTGCAATGCAGCTACTCAAAGCAAGTATGGTGGGGCATTCTTTCTAAGTTACAACTGCCATGCACCTTCAGTGGACAAGAAACCTGGATCGATTGGTGGCAACAACATCGAAAGGGCATGCAAAAGAAGAAGGCCAAAGGGTTCGACACGCTGATACTACTCATCGCTTGGATGATCTGGAAGGAACGGAATGCACGCGTGTTCGACGACAAGGCAACTACTGTGCAGCAGCTACTGACCTCCATCGAGCAAGAGCAAGACCTGTGGATTGCCGCGGGGGCCAAGAATTTAGCCAGGTTGCAGGGAACCCCTACGGTTTAGTCCAAGTCGTGTACTAGCGGTTCTAGTAGCGCTACATCAGTACTTAGTAAGAAAACAAAGTTTCTTGGGCGAACGCCACTCAAGATGAGGGCGTGGCGCGAGGCGCGAGGCGCTTGTAACACCTAATGTAACAAACAAACTAATTTGCTCTTCTTCTTAATAGAAAGATACGCAGCTCTCCTGCGTATTCTTGAAAAAAAAAAAGTGTCATTCACGTTCTCTTTTGCGGTTGCCTGCTACTGGTTCACTCATTTTTTTCTGTTCAGATGGCTCTCGAGGCGCTCGACAAGGCTCGCACCACGGCCAAGGTTCTTTGCGCCCTGGTCTGCATCTGGGCGCTGGTCAAGCTCATTTCCAACAACCGCGTCCTGCACAACTCCATGAGTGGGTACGTAGTTTTAATTTCCTTCTCTTTTTACTCCGTATTGCATACTCCAGCTGCTTTTAGTACTCGTGTTTTTAGTTACAAAATGAATGTTTCCAGGCTAAGTTTGGTGGCGCTCATAGTCCAGTTTGGACTGATCTTAGTACAACTGGTTGGTCCTCGCTGTTTCGGAGCCGCGGGTCCACTGCCGAATAGCCTACGCTCCTCCCTGCTGGTCGTCCTGTTCGACTTTGTACGAAATCACTTGGCCCTTCTCCTTTAACTCTCATGCATTTGTGGTTGTTTATCCAAACGCTCGTCTTATTGCCTAGTATGAAAATACATGTTGCTTGCTGCAGCTCGTAGCATTCTTCCTGACGGTCACAGGCCTTGGATGCGCGGGCATCGTCAATCAAGAGATGTTCAATCACGTATGCTTCTCGAGGTGCTGGATTTCTTTCCACTATTCCCTCATTGTGATCCTAGGCGGAGTGCTCGCGTACATCGCCACCATGTTGAACCTGCTTGTTGCCTGTAAAATGAACTTGGAACGGAATCATCCGGTCCAAGACTAGCTGTGTAGATGTAGCTATGGATCAAGAAGTCTAGTTCTGCATTGTACTACTAGTCGTAAAATGTTTGTACTACTAAATGCCTATTGGACTCGTGTGTAAGGATAATTAAGACAGCTATATGACTGTTTGCAAGGATAATTAAGACAGCTTTGTAGTGCTGCTATTTGATATTTTAGTAGTAACTGAGGAATGGAGGATTTGGTCTGTAAAGAGTGAGTGCTCCATACGCATGTGCCCCTCCTCTCTGCCCTTCGTATGCAAGGTCACGCGCGCACAGTCACAGACGACTGGCGAGGACGAGCTAGCTTCCTTCGAAAGTGTCAAGGCAGGGGCGTCGAGCCTCTGTTATGCTCCGCCACTGGCTCGATGTATGCTTGGCTGTTCCCTGGCTTCAGACCCTTGGCTCACCCAGCAGTAACCAAACCACACACGACGAGTCACATATACGTACGTATATCCACGTTCATGCTCGATGGATCACCTTTTCCTTTTTCTCGTCTCTACATCTCTCACCGTCTGGTCACGTCCTATTCTATTCATACGTAGAGTAGTATACAATAAAGAGAGTACGTAGTAGTAGGTAGTAGGCACATGCAGTCCATAGATTCCGCTGAAATCAGCTAGCATGCAGCGCAGCACCTGCATGTATGCCTCGTTCGTCGCACTCCGTTGTTGTAGCTGGCATTCGCTCGAGTGAGGCACACTCTGTGGCTCACCGCTGCCGTACACGGTCACAACCGGGCTGGTCCATATATTAGGGCAAGGAAGTGAAGTGTGAAATACTGAATTGACCGCACCTAGCTATACTTTCCCACTATTCATGGACAACCTTGTAAACAATCATATTTCCCAAGTTCAAAAAACCCAATCATATTTCCCAAAAGGCATTTCATGGAGAAAAAAAAAGGAAATGACACAATCCAGTCATCTTTCGTTTGTGATTTTTTTTACACTAAATCATGTGCATTTAAGCAGGATAAGGAACGTATGTTTCCTGTACAACTTTTTTTTTTCTCGAAAGACCCGGAACATTATAGCCCGGCATGTATTAATAAGCAAGGTGAGTTTTACAAGTGCATAGAGCACGAGTACAGCAAACCCCGCTTGACTGACGGACAGGCAGGGTGAGAGCCAAAAACTAACTACTCACTAGGTACTGATCCTACTAAGCGTGCCAAGCGCTTTGCTAAGGCCATAATCCAGCAGGCAACATCATCCCTGATCTCCGACACTAGGCCTGACATTGATTTGTATTTGTCATTGAAAATCCGATTGTTGCGCTCCTTCCAGATCAGCCACAAGCAGAGCATGATTAGTGTGCGGCGCCCTTTAACCTGATCATCCTGAGGTTCAGTGGTTTCCTGGTACCATTCCTGCAAGTCCTTGGTGTTTCTCCAGCTTTGTGGTCGGATAGAGGATATGTTCACCCATCTCGCAATTGCCTCCCAAACTTGCCTGACCACTGGGCACTCCAAGAACAAGTGCTGGGGTGTCTCTAAATTACGCATACACATCGGGCAGAAATATGAGTTCGGCCACTCTCTCCGGAGCAACCTGTCGGCTGTCCAAATCCGTTTTTGGAGCAGTAACCACATGAAAGTTTTGCACCTAGGCGGTGCCCAATTTTCCCAGATCATGATCGGGAAAGTCGAGCGGATCCCACCTTCGAACTGCATGTTGTAGGCTGATTTCGATGTGTACTCTCCATTACTTGATTGTGTCCACACGATTTGATCTTCCTCTTCGGTGTCAAGAGACAAGGATGCTTCCTCCACCAGCTCCCACAACCTGAAATATTCAGATAGCAGCTCATCGTTCAGGTTGTAGGCGATGTCGATGATCCACCGGTCATCCCTGATTGCTTGGGCCACGGTGCGGTTCTTCCTCCTGCTGTGTTTGAACAACGCTGGAAACATGATGGATGGCGGGACGCCATCAAGCCAGCTAGATGTCCAAAACTTAGCCTTCTGTCCATTATGCACCGTTACTTTTGTTGGTTCCGCGAACAGTGCTCTGTCCGTGGAGTCTATAGGCAGCTCCATACCCACCCAAGCTCTATTCGGTTGTGTCCATTCAAACCACATCCAGCGCAGGCGGAGCGCTCTTCCAAAGCTCTCAAGATCCAAAATCCCCAGGCCCCCATGTGCTGTAGGTCTTGTGCATTTTGGCCAAGCGACTTTGCATTTTCCTCCATGTATTTCACTACTTCCAGCCCATCAAAAATTTCTTCTTGCCTTGTCCAGCTCCTTTTTAAACTTTTTAGGCGGTCGAATCACCGTGAGGACATAGATTGGGATCGCGGTTAAAACCACTTTGACCAGTTCCTTACGGAAAGCAATGTTCATGAGGTCCCCTTGCCATCCAGCTAGCTTGGCGCGCACCCTGTCTTGAGTTTCCTGTACAACTCAGCACTTGGTCCAAATACGTCAGAAGCTTGGCATGTACCCCAATTAACATTTTATATTTGTTCATATTGTAGGCATTCTTTGAATTGCTGCCACGAATAGAAAAGAACAAGCTTTTCAAAGCGTGTTAAAGTTTCATGCGTCCCTCTAATTTTTGCAGAGATTTGATATAGCACAAAAACAAATCTTTTTCGTATCCAGACGCGATGGCGTTCTGCGCCTTCGAATATGCCCACGTCAGCGATGTGATCTGCAGCCGTTAGATGTGAGAGAAAAGCGAATTGATGGTGTCCGTCCGAAGGGGCAAAAGCTGATCCGAAGGATGACATCGCGTCGGTATCTAGCGGCCTGCAGAGAAATCGCTAAACTGATTCGCGGCGTAACAATGCGCCGCCTCCCCCAATCGTCCTCTTCCGATCCCCCCCCGCACGCGCGGGTATGGTTGGACTAAGCCATATATTTGTGTAGATCCTCGTCAGCATCAGCAGGCACAGGCGCAGCGTTATCCTTAACCCCGAGAGACACGGAAAAGAAAAGAAAAGAAAAGAAAAGAAAAGAAAAGAAAAGAATCGCCAATGCTTCGTCGCGTTGCGCTTGCGCAGTTCATACATCACATAGGATGATAGGATCGAGTACTCATGTCCGCATCTCTCACTCTACTCGCCGACTCGTCACCTCCTAGGCACATGCAGCCGCAGCACAGTGTCGGGCAGCTGAGATACTACTGTATTCCAGTATTTTCCTCGCCGTCCATCTGAGAGATACGCACGCAGGCCAGACGATTGACGAGACTGTGTACTTGCACGTATATGGCTGAACAGGTTACGTAACCTACGCTGGTTAGCTTGTATACATACAGATGCTCATACGTGTAACTTGATTCGACGTATGCGTGTAGGAGTATCGTTGCCAGGGCTTTACATGTAGAAGATACTTGCACGGGTCATAAGTGGGCTGTTTATGGAGTTTACGTGTAAACTAAGCTCTAGCTTCCTTATTCGAAAAAAAAAATCTTTAGTTTCATTGCAGCGCAGCCCACGGCCTGCCAAAGCGAACCGTACGTGGTGTGGCCCATGACCAGTCAATGGCTCGTGATTTATCGAAGAAGTGTTGAGCTTGAGCTGGACCATATATATTCGGAACTTCTTGACATTGCTCAGCTAAAAACGTGAAGGCTTTCAGTCAATTTTTTCTCCAATAGCGTGTCACCACATATCCTCTTCAGGCTTCCCCTTATCTGTGTGTATTGGGCCTGAATCAGTAAAGGCCTGAATCAGTTTAGTGTTGTCAATGGTCAGTGAGTTCAGTGTTGTTTAGTTTGGTCCTTCCTAAGTCATTTCAGTGTTGGTTAGTTTGTTCTTCTTCTTTTTTTCCCATGCTGTTGAGTCACGTCCGGCTGCAAAAATGTGACTGAAACGGTTACCGTTTTCAGTCAAATTTCAGCTTAAACTTAATCTGACTGAAACTAAAACTAAAAACATCTGAATAGAAAATCGATTTGCTGTCAAAGGGCTGATTTAATACATGGCACTTTCTGATTTGCTGAGAAAATCGACTGAAACTGATTCTATTTTTAGCTGATTGACATATAGTCACTCCTATATATTAGCCTTTCGGTCATATATCCATCTGAATAGAACAGAACGGCTCTACGCTACTGCTGTTTACTTTAGCTCTTTTTTAACTACACCACATGGAAAAGCAGAGTCCTGAAAGCAAGCAATCAGACGAAAATTCGTTAACATCTATAAGCATATGATTACGCCATGCTGAGTAGTTGCTGAAACTGTCATTGATCTGATCCACCGTGTACCCCATGAATCTTGCAAGGATCCTGTAAAAGTGGGGAATCAATTTCCAAGCTTCTGGTTTAGCACCCTCACGAACCAGATCATGAACCCCCATGAACCATGGCTCTTCTGGTTTAGCACCTACTTTCCATCATTTATTCCGGTCAAGCTCGCTCACATTTACAAGACATATACCCGGATTTATGTATTTGGTTTTAGTGCAAACGGCACATCTTTTTAGCTACATTTCCTCCAATCCCCTTTTTACAATGCTCTGTTTTTGCAAATTGAACAAAGCATGGGCTTCAAGTCTGTTCATGACATGTGTTAATTTGTATCAGAGTTTTGTCCGTGAATGATTGGTGGCAAAGTTCACAGCATCAAAAACGCTTTGGGGTTCCATCCAGCATCAAAAGCGCTTGGGGTTTTCCCTTCTTCCACCTCTGCTTCTTGCCTCCTCAGGGAGCTCAAATTATTGCCATCGTCAGCACATCTGCAGAGGAGGAAGCTATGGCGGCGCCACAAGGAGGTGGGGTTGTGCACCCACTGGAGGTGGATGTCCCGGCGCCGGCGCCGCCGGTGGGCGAAGCGCAGCCGCAGGGACGCATCAACGGCCTCCCTGTGCTCGCTGGCAGGCCTCTCGGCCTGGTGCTCAGATCCACGCAGTTGGCGGCGGCCGTGGTGGCGCTCGTCGTCCTGGTCTCAGCAGCCGAGTTCCCAACGGTCCTTTCTCTCAGGTACGCGCAAGAGGTCCAACAAACATTCCATGTGTACTTCTCTGCTTCACTTGTAATGTTAGGAGAACTGAAGAAGCGTCTTGTCTTTGTTCCGTGGAGTTCACTGGATTCTAGCTAGCTTCTCACAGCAGACTCTGATTTTTGGTGTGATTAGGCAGTTTCTTCCCCTTAGAAGGGGCAGCGTGGGCGCTTGCACAGGGCCCTGTTGGGATTAGCCCAGGATTAAACAACCACCAAATTAGCAACACTTATTGTGCATCAGATGTTTAGAGAACAAGAGAGAACGAATGGTCTGGGAAGTTCTCGGTACACACTCTTATTGGCAAACTCACATCCGAAGCAAAGCTCACCACGGACGGAATTCCCAGCTGCATCTCTGACTTTCTCTGCCGGCAGGCGAAGCAAAGCTCATCACTGTCGCTGCAGCAGAAACGTTCAAAGAAAAAGCACACATCGCACAAAGCTTAGTTAGTAGGCCTATTATCTACTAGCTCGACACCTCGTTTTCTCTCGGTGGACGGTACTCTCGGCGGCAGGACGACGACGGACGGTGATCAGCTTCTGTGAGCTGTGCGGCGGTGGTTCTCTCAGCTCGCTAGGGCGGAAGAAACAGCGGCTGCCGAGAAAACACCAAAACAGTATAGCTTGAAGACGGATAGTAAGAAAACGAGAGAGAATAATGATTCCATAATTTTTCTTACCAATAATTGCGTTGACGTATAAGTACATTTGTCATCTACATGTTCCAATAACTATTTTCTACACTGATGTCTGAAATTATATGATCTTGATGCCATGTACATGAAAAATCTTTTAGCACGATTTGAGGGAAAATCCCATGCTTTTACTTCCTGTTCTATATGAAAATTTGTTACATTGGCGAAAATTAGTAGTGATAAGCTTCGCCATATAGGTGATTTTTGATCCTGGATCAACCACTGACCGGGATGACATCCACATACAAGTTAAGGAACCTGAAATGTACTTTTTACTCATTATTTTTCAACCTTGTGGATGATAAGGTACCACTTTGGAGCTACCGTGTGGCAGCTCGCTTGGTGCTTCTTTGCGCTAATTGGGGACATCTGCGCGGTGGGTGTGGGATGTTCGTTGCAGAACATACCAGCCTTGCTTACCCTGGTCCTTGGAGATCTAGTAAGCACAAACCATCTCTCATACATTTCCTTTTTTTTGAAAAAAAATGTTTTACTAACACACGCAATTGTTTTATTACAGCTCACAGCCTGCCTCCTCCAAGCTGCGGCAAGCATGTCAGAAGGAGTCATCTTCTACGTCTACAAGGATCTGCACCTCTGCGCAGGGCACCCCTGTACTCGATTCCAAATTGTGCTGGTTATATCCTTCTCTGGCTATTTTGTTCTGGTGTCAACGTTCGTTCTTAATAGCTGGGCGTTGGCGAGCCGTTCGCTTGCGGGGGTCCTACACCCCGTCGAGTGACACCCTCTCTAGATGATTGTAGAACGTTGCTATATTGTTCTGATTTGCTTTCTGTAGTATGGATTGTGTAATTATGTATGTAGCAAACCTTGTTACTGCGGACACCAGAATGTGTCCTTATATATGTCGTTGTGAACCTTCATCATGCAATTTAATTATGAATTTCTTAGCGAACTTATGGTAATTGTTCTATATATGATTATCTTTCTATATACGAGCCAACAAGAGCGGTGTACTTTCCGTACAGTTTTGCAGATCATTCTTCACCCGCCAAAGTCTGAATACATACGTGCCACTGTATCTGTATGTTGGAAAGAAGCAAGAAGCAGGTGAACATTACTTCCCAAAATACTTTCCGTACAGTTTTGCAGATCATTCTTGTTTGCTACATGATTTGGGGTGTGTTCTTTCACCGTTTAGACCCCTCTAAAATTTAACTCTAAAGAGAATCTTATTATTTAGGAGTATTAAATAAAGTTTAATGACAAAACCTTTTTACAGATGGGTACATCTTTACGAGACGAATCTAATGAGCCTAATTAATCTATGTTTTGCTACAGTGATGCTACAGTAAATATCGTCTAATCACGGCTTAACTACCCTCGTTAAATTCGTCTCGCGATTTAGAGGGGGGGTTCTGCAGTTAGTTTTGTAATTAAACTTTATTTAAGACAAGATTCTTTGTGTTTAAACCCCTCTAAATTTTAGACTCTAAAACGCCGAACACGGCGTTGCATCGACATTCGACAATAACAATGTTAAAACAATACTTCCCAAAAAGCAGGTGAACATTGATAACTATAGCTAACTGCATGAGATGTGTCAATGGCACATATTGCTTGCTACTGTACATGACTTGCATCAGCATAACAATGACAAGGCAAAATACCGTTGTATCACAAAATACATGTCGACACTGAAAACCATATGTTGTACTGCTGCGAGCACAAACCTTCGATGAGCTGTTCGTCTTGGACATTTTCAACTCTAGTGATCCATATGAGACTCGAACCACTCGAAGATCACACCGTTCTTCAGGCTAGTGAACACATGGAAGGCGTAGGCAACGTTGAATTCCTCTGTTACATGCCTCTGTAGCCAGAACCCCTCCGGCAGGACCTTAGCCTCCTCTGCCGCCTTCTTCCACGGCGTGCTCCTCTCGTCATCCACGAAGCCCTTCTGCCGAAGTACGTTCACCAGAGCGTCGGCAACCGCGCGGGTCAGTCCCGGCACCCTCTCCGCCAGGAACTCTGCGCTCACGGCGAAGTCATCGCGCGCTTCGCCTTGAGCATGCCAGTGCTAGTTGCCACATCGCGCGCCCTCTCGGCGTCCTTGGGCATGTGCACGAACAACTCCGGTGGGTACCCGGCCGGGATGTCGCCCAGTGTGTCGTACACACCCTCGGCGATCATGACGGCGATGCTGCTGAAATTGACCCACGCCGCGAGCGCGGAGAGAAGTACCCATGCGGAGAGAAGTACCCATGCTGACGAGAGGGAGGCCCGCGAGCTGAGAGTGCTTCTCTTTGGTCCACCACTTGATGATGGACTCGACGGCGGCGAGCTCGCTGCCTTCCCCGGCGCCGTTGTCGAGGGACCAGCACTCTCAGCGGCTGGAGACAGCGAGGACGGCGTACCCGCGGGCGAGCGCGGCATGCGTGAAGCGGCGCTCCTCGGGGAACCCCGCGCAGCGCGGGCAGCCCCGGGACGCGTCGAAGAAGTCGGTGGCGCGGATGGTGCACCCGGGCGCCGCGAAGAGCGCGGCGCGCGGCGGCGACGCGGGCGGCAGCTGCCAGAGCACCTCGTCGGCAGCTGTCGAGGCGGACGGCGGCGACCTCCGCGGAGGAGGCGGCGGCCAGCTGCGACGCCGCGGGGACAGGGGCTCGCGGGAGGAGGAGCGCGGTGGCGAGGAGCAGCAGCGCGCAGGTGGCGGTGATTAGCGCCGCGGGACGGCAGGCCGGCCGGCGGGATCTCGGCGAAGATGGCCTGCATCGTAGCTTGTGATTAGCAATAGGACGCAGAAGGGGATTGGATTAGAGAGGATCCGAGACGAATTTGGGCGGAGATCGCATCGAACAAGCTAGTTTGACTCGTTTCTTTTTTTTTCCGCCATAAGTTTGACTCGCTTCTTTATAAGAGAGAGAGAGAGACGAAGTGCGAGGAGGGGTTGAGTTGGGGGAGGTTAACGCGCGTCCGTACGCGCGTTTACGGAGCGCGCGTAACTTCCCCCCGTCCGCAACGCGTCTGATCGCCGGTCGGAACGCAGCTGTCGGAGCGTCGCTGCCTCGCCATTTTCTTCCCCGACTCGCTTCCCCGCCCCTCCGGCCCTGCCCACCGCCCTCCGGCAGCCTGCGGCTCCGACGACGCCAGCGCCGCACCGCCACCCGCCGCCGTACCGGCCGCCGCCCCCAAACCTTCTATGACCGTCGATCCCACAGCTGCCCTGACAACCCGAACCCCCGAAGCAGCCCGCACTAAACCACCGACCGGCGACACGGCGGCGCCCTCGCCGCCGCGTCGCACCGCCCGCACTCCACCCGCGCTCCGCCACCGCCCTCCCGGACCAACACAGCTGCAATGCTTGACGCTCCCGCCGGCGATAACCGCTGACCGGCGGCGCCCTCGCCGCCGCGTCGCACCGCCCGCACCCACCCGCGCTCCGCCGCCGCCTCGCTCCGAGCTTCACCGCCGGCGCTAATCCACCACCGGCGACGCGGCGGCGCCCTCGCCGCCGCATCGCGCCGCCCGCACCCACCCGCGCTCCGCCACCACCTTGCCCACGCGCTCCGCCGCCTGCGCTAAACCACCACCGGCGACGCGGGTCTCTGACTCCCTCTTGGAGTTTCAGTTGGACTTACCCTGCCAATCCTACCCTAATTTCATACCCTACGGTTTTCGTTCCTCTATTGATATTTCGTTCCTCTCCTTACGTCGAGCGACTGTCATTCCCGGGTCTGAACTATTAAGTAAAAAGGGTAAGAAATTCCCCAAGCTCTAAAGAAGCTAGTGAAGAGGGCCAGTTCCGAGTCATGCATTTCTTTCTTTAATTATTACCTTGAAAAAAAAGCTATAGCGATAGGAGAAGCGCATGCAATTGCAGAAATTGCAGAATAAAGATAAACGCATCTAGTGTCAATAAGAGTTGTTTTTTTAGGCCGAATAATATTCCAGAAAGTAAGACTTCAGAGTAAGAGGAGGGGCCAAAGGAAAGGAGCTAATGCGGGCCGCCGCGTCGCGCCGCCCGCACCGCCCCTGCGCTCCGCCGCGCTTTCAATTGGGCCAGGCCGCAGCGTACGCGCGCTATCGCGCAAGCGCGTACGGCTGCGCCATAGACTTTCCGGTTGAGTTGACTTCCTTGGGAGGAGCTGCCGGGCCTGGATAAGTGGGCCGTCATTTCGTTATGTATCGGGCTTTCTTTTTATTTAACATGGAACTTTTCATTTAAGCGAGGAAACTAACCCAAAAAAAAATTAAGCGAGGAAACCTTTTTGGACCATGGATTCTACTCATCCAATGAAACCTTTTCCGAATATAGAAGTTTCAATAGAATATACGAATGTTAAATAATAAATCACATCGTTAAAAAATCATATTTACGAATTTTGTTATATAGAATATGGAACTTTTATTCTTGGGCAATGTACTTTTACGATTTCCTGTGGATTTTCTGTTCTTGTGCAATGAAACTTTTGTACAGAACGGAATTTTATTATTGAACATGGAACTATTCTATTATTAGAAGCAATAAAGTACTCATTCCGGTTTTAAATTGTTGACGCCGTTGACTTTTTGAGTTATGTTTGACCATTCGTCTTATTCAAAATATTTAAAATTATTATATATTTTGTTATGATTAGTTTCATCACTAAAGAAACTGAAATATAACTTATAATTTTGCATATTTAAGCTTATACTTTGAATAAGACAAACGGTCAAAGTAACTAAAAAAATAACCGGTGTCAATAATTTTAACCCGGAGGGAGTATTTAAAAAACTCAAGTGTATTATAATAAAAAAACAACATTAATCTAAAACATTCAAAATTAATCTTAAAACATAGTCAAAACTATCTAAAATGATGAAGAAATTAATAATTCACACTGTCTTTAATGCTCAGCTTGGTAAGGCTTCCAACCATGCAAACAAACAAAAAAAAAACTTTTTTTGTTGTTGATTATTTGGCAAAACAACTTATCTAGAGAGCAAGCCAAGAAAGAAAAAAAAACTACTTTCGTTGGTTTGGGGCGAATAACTTACGCAATACAGCACAACACAACACATGCTATTTTATTGGTATCGCGTCGACTGTCCGTTCCTAAAGTCAAGGATGGGTCCATCACGTCCCACCTTGTCATTAACCAAACACATTCACTACTACGGAACGTTTTAAACGTGTTAGCTGCCACGACAGCTAAGGAGACTATGTGCTTAACAGTAAGTAGCAGTTGGTTCGACATTGGACACAAGTGTGAACCGTATTTCATTGGTTGCTGCAGAAAACTGAAAACAGTAGTGAAGTTTCACTGCTTGATGTGATGCTCAGCTGTGGGTTAATAGCAAAATCTGACAACATTATTAGTGTTATATACCGATATATAGGTGGGAGCGGTATCTCACCGCCTTATCATCGAATTTTTTTTTCTCACTATGACCAACTGATATTTCAAAAGGAAAAGGGAAATAAATTAAAAAATATTTGATACGATCATCGGCGCCATCAATGGTAATAATACCATCCATCATCAATGGTTTACTACATTTAACTACATCAATGATCGATGGGTGCTAAACGCCATAGCAGTCAACGATGCGATTGAGAGCGGCGAGGTGATGCATGGAGATGTCGTGCCCAACGCAGTGGTTGATCCGGTCCTCAATGCCACGGCGCTGTACGATGCAATTGACGGCGGTGAGATGGTGCACGACAATGTGGGTTGGAGCAAGCTAGATGGCAGTCGACGCGATACCAATAAACACATAAAAGAGAATTCAATACCAAGATATACACGATTATTTGTGCAACAAACTTTGTCACACGAGATACATAATCTGCCCTTGTACATTTTTCTGAAATTTCGTGATAATTTAACTCCAACCTTCATGGCTAACTTATGGTAATTGTCCTATATATGATTATTGTCCTACACAGAATATTTCTAGGCACTCTATCGATTGCAACTAAGAGCAGGCAAGAGCATTTAATTTCCATATAATTTTAGCTACTTATTTAAAAACCATGGGGCAAAGTTGTAAGTCTTGCAGTGATAGAGGCAAATGATAAAAACTTTACTATTCTCCATTGTGTTAGAAGTTCAACAAAGCACCCAAAGATGTCACTGTGCCGACCAAATCGTGGAAGGCGTATGCAACATTGAACCCCTCTGTTACATACCTCTATAGCCGGAACCCCTCAGACAAGACCTTGGCATCCTCTGCCGCCTTCTTCCACGGCGTGATCTTGCTGTCACTCTTCAGAAATCTCTTCTCCATCATCCACCAACCCCTTCGACCGAAGCACGTCCATAGCGTGTCGACAATCGCACGGGTTAGCCCCAGCAAACAAAAAATAAAGTTTGACTTGCTTCGCTTTGTGACTTGTGTAATGGTGGACCTGGAATTTTGAAACACATGTCCTGAACTTTAGAAAGAGAATAGAAATGTGTGTCTGTGTGTGTGGGGAAGGGGGGAGGGGGGGGGGGGGGGGCATTGGCCCCTTTTAAGGAAATTAGTACAATACTCAAGGCCTCTTCTTTTCTAATTATGAATTGAGCATTGGAGGGAGAAAGCACCTATTATGGTGTAGCTCATTTGGGTGCGGCTATTGCGGACTTGTATGCACTTTACGTGGGGTGTTCCTTACAGAACATACCATTTCTACTTGCCCTAGTTCTTGGAGACTTGGTAAGCACAACCATTTCTCTCATACATTTTTTATTCTTATTATTATTTTGTTTATTAACGTTGAAATTTGCCTCGTAACAGCTAAGTGCCCTCATCTACACTGCACATGGACGTTGACAGGAGTCATCATCTACATCGACTCTGATCTGGACCTCTGCGCAATGCACCCTTGTGCTTGATTCAAGACCACAATCGCGATATCCTTCTTGAGCTGCTTTCTTCTAGCGTCGTCGCTCTTCCTCAGTTTATGGGCATTGGTGAGCCGCTTGATTGCGGGGTTCCTACACCCCCACTAGCGAGTTTAGATGGTCAGGCTGATTCGCAACCCCTCTTGATGATTATAGACTAGCGAGTTTAAGTCATGCGAACCTTTTTTGTTGTAATTCTCATAGGTTCACTCCTGTTTTGATGCTAGTTGTAATAATGAACAGCTATATGCATTGGTTGATGCAGAGGCTAGAATGTTAAAATAAATTCCCATTTCTAAAAAAAAATATGGATCCGTATTTCCTTTCTGTACTATGGGTTGTGCAATTCAGATGGTTCTAGCTATTTTAATTAGCAAACGCTATGAGTAGTATAGAATCTCAGAAATCCTTGGGTGTACTTCTACTACTGAATACTGATGTCTTTCTTTTCAACTTCACTATAACATTGTTCCCAACACTTTATATTTTGTAAGATGTGTATTTGGCCGCTAGTTAAGCATTTTAGATATCTTGAATGGTGTAGTAGATTTTGGGGAAAATGGTCCCCGAAGATATCAGCAAATCTGAGAAAGAGGAAGAAAACGATACCTTAATCACCCTGTTCGTCTCGCTGCTTTGCAACAGCTACAGTGTTCGCAATTATTTCTTCATCAGCAGCTACAGTGTTCGCAGTTATTTTTCTGCAGCCGCAGCCGCAGCTGCAGCTTGCCGAACAGGGATGCAATTTATTGTGCCAGAACCATTCAGGCATCCAGGTCATATAACAACGGTCACAAGAATGTGGCCTTGCGCATTTCGTTCTGAACTTTCATCATGCAATTCTACTCTGAATTCCTTCGCAAACTTACAACAATTGTTCTTTCTAAGCAATTCAGAGCGAACAGGAGCGTTCTACTTTCTACAGTTTTAGCTACTTACCTAAAAATCATGGAGAAAGTAAACCATCCAAAGTTATATCATTCTTTACCCATCAGTTTTAACATACAGTTTTGCCACTGTATGTTAGAAGATCAGTATCAATGACACATATTGTTTGCTACTGTACATGACTTGCATCAAAATAACATTGATAAGGCAAAATACCGTTGTATCACAAAACCCATATGATGTGCTGCTGTGAGCACAAACCTTTGATGAGGTGTTCATCGTGGACATTTTCAACTCTAATGATCCATATGAGACTCAAACCACTCGAAGATCTCACCATTCCTCAGGCTGGTGAACTCATGGAAGGCGTACGCAACGTTGAACTCCTCTGTTACATGCCTCTGTAGCCGAAACCCTTCCGGCAAGACCTTGGCCTCCTTTGCCGCCTTCTTCCACGGCGTGCTCCTCCCGTCATTCTTCAGAAACCCCTTCTCATCCACGAAGCCCTTCTGCCGAAGTACGTTCACCAGAGCGTCGGCAACCGCGCGGGTCAGCCCCGGCACCCTCTCCGCCAGGAACTCTGCGCTCACGGCGAAGTCACCGCACTGGACCTCGCGCACGTCGACCCGCTTCGCCTTGAGCATTCCAACGTCCTTGGGCATGTGCATGAACAGCGCCGGCGGGTACCCGGCCGGAATGTCGCCCATTGTGCCGTACACGCCCTCGGCGATCATGACGGCGATGCTGCTGAACCTGACCTTGGTCGTGAGCGCGGAGAGGAAGTACCCGCCCGAGGACGCACCGATGCCCACGAGCGGGAGGTCCGCGAGCTGAGGGTGCTTCTCGTTGGTCCACCACTTGATGATGGACTCAACGGCGGCGAGCTCGCTGCCTTCCCCGGAGTCGTCGAGGGACCAGCACTCCGCGCGGCTGGACACGGCGAGGACGGTGTACCCGCGGGCGAGCGCGGCGCGCGTGAATCGGCGCTCCTCGGGGAGCCCCGCGCAGCGCGGGCAGCCCGGGGAGGAGTCGAAGAAGTCGGTGGCGCGGATGGTGCACCCGTGCGGTGTCCCGGATATTTAAATACCCGAAACTACGTGTTCTCATCGTGCTTGTCCCAGAATCAACCGCAAGTACACACGTAAGCAATTGATATCAACATACACATACAACAAAATCCTTATTTATTTTACATCACATGTTCAAACATCACAACTTAATTATACATACAACTAGCCGACCGGCTAAATAAAAGTTTAAAGAGGCAAATAAAGTCCAAAAGAACTCGCAGCGCATCTAGTGATCATTGCCCAAGACTCCACAAGCGAACAACCTAGATGAACCTAGACCGATCCGTCGGGAGTATCGTCAAAACTCGAAGCATAAAAACCCGTATCCTACGGATTTTCATACGTATCTTCTTCTTCCTCTAATCAACATGTTTAGCAAGGGTGAGTACATTGGTACTTGTTCGACGATATTTTGTACAAGGTCTCCTAACACTTTACGTATATGTGCTATCCGTGAGAACTTATACGTACAAGACAAGAAGCAAGAGAAAGCAAAGAAAACTCTAAGTATGCAGCATACACGTGCGTATGGCAATAGAGCTAGAGGAATATGCATGTACGCGCGCACGGTAAAGAGCTAGAAGAATTGGCATGTACATGCGCCCGTCGAAGCTAGCCACAACATACGTATACGTATACGGGCTATTGGCCGGGGCCATGCTTGACGATGGTCCACCACCCAGCCCCTGGAACCTTCTATCGGTTACAGATAAACATCAGGAAATAACTCAGTAGAATATCTCACGGAAGAGCGCCGGGCGTCCGCGGCCGTGGTGATCGCATAGGAAGCTGACTGATTTGTGGGCTCGTCATTTGTTTAGCCCCACTGATCGGTGGCTACAAGCTCATGAACTAAATAGTGCAACAGGGTCGCATGCCTATCGAGTGGCGTGTTTATCTTCTATCGACGCGGCGCTCAACCAACTGAAGGCTGAAGTGGCAGCCGCGTATCACGGCGACGCAACAACCCTGCGGCGGCGCGCGCGGGGAGGCACCGCCTCATTGCTTACCCTAACTGCTGCCTATAAAAGGCACCCCAACCCTACGGCACCAGGACACACACACGCCATACATTCCACGCCGCCGGGCTGCTCGGAATACACGTCGAGCAGCGCAGCGCCGCCGCCATCCATCACACGCCACCACCAGGAGCTCAAGGTTTCCATCAACTCCAAGCCGTCCGCATCGAGCAGCACATCGACGCCGTCTTGCTGTACATCTACGTCAAGCTCGCGGGTGCCGCGGAGGTCGCCGGCCGGAGCTCGAGGACGACGATGGCCGTGTCCATGCCGGCAACCATGGGTGAGCTGGGCTTTTAGCCATCTATTATTTTCTCTTGTCTCTCAGATTGCATGCATGGGTCGGTCGTTCATCCATGCCACCGAGGAGCTGTCCATTCATCAGCCTAGGCAGTCATGCACTTGACGCCACCACGACAACGACGCTGCCGATCGCCGGCGACGATGCCGGGCGTGGAGCCGAAGACAAGAACGACGCTGTTGCCGTGCCGCCGTCTTCGACTACTCCAACACTATCAGCCGATGCTGAAGACGATGCTGACGTGAAGCTGTGCGAGATCGCCGTCAAGGTCATCATCAAGCACAAGACGCCGCTGCCGCCGAAGCCGACGTCGAGGTGCCGTGAAGACAAAGAACCGGTGTCGCCGGTGCCGTCGGCGACGAGGCACGCGAGACGCTGCCGAAGCCGTCCAAGACTCCAAGCCATGTCGCTCTTCCAGTGAAGCCTAGGCCAACGCGATGTGTGCATCAGTGCATTAGACGTGCATGCATGCATTGTTACATGCGCGCTTGCATATTGCACACACATGTGCATACGTACTTGTACACAATCAAGATGATGAAGCCGTGCGATGGACTTCCACAACTCGTATCTACACCAAGTCTCTACTCTGTTGTTCACCTTGACGACGCCGCCAAGTCGCCGCATTCGGACGAGCCAAGCAAACATCGTGCATGTTCCCTTACTACTACTACAACCACTACATCGAGTCGTACGTGACCGACGAGGCCGGACGACGATGGCGGGTGCAGCCGACGCTAAGGCTGCACTATCAACGGCTCATGGACCGACGAGGCCATGGATGACGCCGACGCCAACACCTACATCACCATCAACACACATGCATGGAGAACGCGAAGCGAAGACGAAGACGACGACCACGCAGCTTAATCGGAGGTGTTCCACGAGTAAGACTCGTGGATGTAATTAACTAGGTGCTTTCCGAGGCCCTAGGAACCAAGAAGACCACATCGCCGGAGTTAGATGGCCACCAGCAGGCTATGGAGCGCATTGTTTCGTGGGAACCTATATTTGTATTTGTGAAATATAAATGATTGTGTTCCCTTCTCTTTCTTTGTGTACTTTAGTACACTGGCACGCCCGCATACTTTTCTTTTACATTCCCCAGGGCAGTGTTAGGGAGAAACCCGCACCTTTGTGTGTGATTTTTTCTTCCTAAACAAATTGGCACGCCCAGTGGGACCTGGTTCTCCTCCCATCTTCGTTGCGCAAGTGGTCGTTAGATTTGTCTTCGCCGTTCATCCAAAACGCACAGCATGCTGCATGATGGTCTTCTCCTCCAAGCCGGTCCTGACATGAAGTCCCCTTCTTGCAGGAGGACTTGTTGAGGCCGCCAACACCGAGACGCCGCTCTTGTTCCAGTTCGGGAGGCTTCCTCCCATGGCGGTCTTCAACCATGGTGGCAAGACTTACATGCACCAAACCCAAGACCCGGCCCAATTCCAAGTGCTGAAGACCAAGAAGGCGCAAAAGCGTGCGTCCCTCGAGGTGAAGAAGGAACGCCGCACCTTGATGGTTGAAGCTCGCACCCTTCTGAAGGAGTCCATGAAGGCCGAGGCCAAGGGAGATGTCCGCGCCTCCCAGCAGCTACGCATGAAGGCGGCAGACAAGAGCGCAAGCATCGTCGCCCAACTCCACCTCCCTTCTTGGTGGTGCCCAAGCCAAACGTGGAGCGCACTGAGGTGGAGCTACTTGAAGACTTGGAGGCCGTCTGCAACAATCTACGGCGACACATGACTACTGCTCGTCTGTCGGATAGTCCTCACCCCCTTCGCAATTATAGGAGGAAGTACCGTAAGGTGCAACGCCTACACCAACAAATCAGCTCTCGCATCGCCCAAAGCACGGTTCCGGAGGAGGATTGGTCTCTTAACACAAGAGACCTTGCTGACAAGGTGTTCAACTACCCTAGCAAGTTGGAGGCACCGTACAACATCTTCCCCGATGAATGGGCACACGAGCCGACCAAGATCAAAGAGCTCGTGAGGCGCACAATCATGAAGGAGTATTGGAAGAGGCGTCGCTCACAGAAGCTACCCTTCCTCCATGGACGTACTATCTCCTTCAACACTGACATCGACAACTTCCCTAGCAATTGGGCGCCATGTCGCCACATTTCTGCTAGTGGCCCTTCCTCCTCTAACAACAGGTTTGCAGTCTTGCAATCCGAAGTGCCAGCACCGCAAGAAGAAGATGTGCGGCGAGAGCTTCGTCAACTCCAAGAGCAAGTGAGCCAACTTAGGAGGAGGATTCGAGGCCAAGAAGCACAAGAGCCCTCATCCTCACGGGCGAGAAGCATGGCGGAGCGACATCGCCCAAGCCATCGTCCTCAACATGAACGTCAAACGCTGGCGCCACGGCGTAGGCCTTCACCTCCTCGAGATGCTCAAAAGGGACATGTAAGGTTGCCTTCATACAGGAGAGAATGGGCAAGACGCCAAGACTATTCTACATCGGCTCGCCCTACGCAACAGTGGCGTGTGCGTGACTCCACCCAAGCATCAAGACCTACCCAAGCGACTTCTCTCCAAAGGCGAGAGACCAACGCACTGAGGCGGCATGAGGCTAATGCGCCTAACTTGGCGGCACGACAGGATGCGCCAAGACCACCAATTCCATCAAGAGCCCACCAAGTGCCAACGGAGAACCAACGCAAGCGGGAGAGGCGTCGGAGGAACCGCCACATGTTGTACCGCGAGCTCGAAGACTTGGTGTTGAGACACACCCAAGTTCATGTACGAGCTGATGGTGTCCAACAGGAGAATGGGAGGATCACGTTCCGCATCTCCCCCACCTTGGAAGAACATGAGAGGTACAAATACCTCGTCGAGCGCTTGATGCCAAGACCACGCAAGCCTCAAGTCGATGAAGCTAGCAACAAGGAGGCTAAGCCTACGGAACAACCTCCTCCAACTATTCTACGACGTGGTCAAGAATATGCTCCCGCTGCTCAAACCACGTCCTCACCAAAGAGCCAAGAAGACTTGACTCAACAGGCCACTCCCATGGAAGGGGTCGAGCAAACGCCGCGGCAACAAGCTGGTGGGATGCTCCCTCAACCACAAGATGCTGCCACGCTTCAATCGACTACCATCGTTCCTCCCAATGGAGTTGAGCAAATGGTGGGTGCTTCTTCCCAAGAAGAGGCCAAGGAAAAGGAAGGGCCTCAAGAGAATGTCGTCATGTGCACCGCCTTAGCGGCGCATTCAAGGGGTGACTATGAAGATAGTTATGTTCCACCGCCAATCACTCAGGAGTTCACCTACCCCTCCGATGAAGAAATTGTCCCAAACCCGAAGGCAAGCTTCACGAAAGCCATCCTACCCCACCTCGGCCATGTTCGTTCGTGGTTCAAGGGTTCGGGAGAACAGGAGAGGACAAGTACGTCTACATCCCAAGGAGAGGAAGTGAGGTCTTCCGCGACATGCCTCCCCATCACCACCACCGGGAAGGCGTCGTTGTCCGATGGTGACGACGCTCGTGGGTCGGATATCTCCCCTCGACGCTACATCGACATTTCTTCTAGGTTACCACAAGACTTGGAAGAGCTACAAGAAGTTGCTGATCGAGCTGGGGCCAGCACACGGCTTAGGGCGATTGCACTTCAAAGAATGGAAGAGATCCGGAATGGGGCTGGAGTGGTCGACGACTATGACCCACGCGACGGAACCTTCACTGACCCTGATTCATCCTCGTCCTTGGAGTTGCTTCCTCGCTCCCCTCACTACGGTGATCTCAACCATTCTATCCCGTCCGATGGGGAAGACTATCCCGATGTGCTCAACGCTGCACCAGCACACATGGCGGTAGATGAACTCCCGCAACCACCGCCTCAAGCACTTCAAGATGGGCAATTGCAAGCACCACCCCAAGCTCCTCCATTGGGGGCCCTGCAAGCGCAACCTCAAGCTCCTCAATTCGGGCTTCCCCAAGGAATGCTTCCTCAAGGATTTCAAGATGGACTTCGGCTAGCACCTCAAGCACTTCAAAGTGGTCTCCCGCGAGCACCACCACAAGCACCTCAAATGAGACTCCCTCAAGACCCACAACCATCAGGGGAGCAACAACGAGCCAGCTTTGAAGAGCAATTGCAAGAACAAAGGCAGGCGATGAGTGAACTGTCTGCAAGAATGGAACAATTGTTCCAAATTGTTACAAGTTCAGCCCAACCTCCTCCAAGGGCGAGCTGACCGCCCCTTGTTATCGACCCACAACTACAAGAGATGGAGGGAATGGCGAGCGTACATCCTCGACAACAAGCCGTCCCCAACAACGCTTCAAGCATGGAGCCTTCCCCCTCGACTTTGAAGGACTACCACGACATTGTTGAAGACATGGTAAACAAGAAGATGAGGCAGATGACCGCGAGTCACGCCCCTCAATCAATGGAGAATGAGCTTGAGAAGCCGTATGAAGCTTGGCACGACCTAGTGCCATTCCCTGCAGGGTGGCACCCACCTAAGTTCTGTCGATTCGACGGGACTGGAGACGCAAGGGAGCATCTCGCCTACTTCGAGGTGGCATGTGGTGACACCGCCAACAACTCGTCCTTACTACTTCGCCAATTCTCTGGGTCCTTGACTGGACCGGCCTTCCACTGGTATAGTCGCTTGCCGGTGGGGTCCATCAAAAGTTGGAGCGGCATGAAGGAGGTATTCAGGAGGCACTTCGTCGCTATGAAGAAAGACCTATCCGTCGTCGAGCTAACGCAAGTAAAGCAACGACGCGATGAAGACATCGATGACTACATCATACGCTTCCGGAATAGTTACGTGCGACTTTCGAAAAAGATGGACCTTGAGGACGCCATTGACATGTGCGTCCATGGGATGCAACAACATTGGTCCCTTGAAGTGTCTCGACGGGGGCCAACGACGTTCAGCACTTTGAGCTCCGCGGTCGCCGCTACCAAGATCGAGTTTGAGAAGTCGCCTCAAATCATGGAGCTGTACAAGAACGCAAGTGCTTTTGATCCAAACAAGCGCTTCAACACAACTGCCAAGCCAAGCAACAACGGGGGCAAGGCGAAGGCTCCAGCGGAGGCAAATGCAACAAGACTCTTCTCTACCCCGTCTCAAGGCCAAGTGCCTACCTTAGGCGCGAGGAACGAACAAGCCGGGGGTAGACGACGTCCCCCTATGCAAGAGATGCTCAAGAAGACTTACATCTTCCGACGGGAGCTAATAAAGGGGATGTTCGAGCAGTTGATGGAGCACAAAGCTCTCAACTTGCCAGAACCACAAAGACCCGATCAGGTAAACATGACTAATAATCCGCTATATTGTCCATACCACAAGTATGTTGGTCATGTCATTGAGGACTGCATCAGCTTCAAGGAATGGTTGCAAAGGGCCATCAATGAGAAGAAGATAAACCTAGAGCCGGAAGCTATCAATCCCGACTACCATGCCGTGAACATGATAATGGTGAAGTCAAGTTCCCATGAAGCTAAGGGAAATGAAGACGAAGGCTTTTGGGTGCCGCTCGCCCAAGTGGAGCAACAGCTCGCGGGCATGGTGCTCAAGGAGGCCCCTATCACACGCAAGGAGGTGACACGACCCACCGTCGACGAGGCTTGGACCAATGTGCGATACAGATCGCGCTCAAGTGGCATTCGTCCTCAACCACCTCGTCCCGTAACTTCACCATACTACGCTTCAACAAGAAGGAGATGGTCGGACCCAAGTCATCGACGGATGCCACCTCGATTCGTCCCCAAGTCAGAGGGAGACACACCATTTCCCCGACCAGGTCGTGCGCTACCCACTTTGGCCCAATTCTTGCCCAAAAACTGGGGCCAAGCCGCATCGACCGAGAATGAAGAAGCACAGGAGGGAGCGGGCACCACCTCGCCCCAAAACATAGCAACATGCCATGTTATCATCACCGATGATGGGCATTCACGTTCAGATCCTGAGGAAGTGCTCACAACACTAGAGCAAGAAGCATTCCGCGCTGAGGAAGAGCGCGAAGAAGTGCGATTGGAGGCCAACATGAACCTACGTGGGGGTAAGGTTCTTCCTGATTTGCAGAAAGTCAAGCCTTCGACGCCGAAGGGGCACGCGGATCCCCATCCAAAAGACCTTCCGCAAGCATCAAACGAGAAGGAAGGCAAGCAACAACAAGTTGACTACAACATCATCGCACATCTCAAGCGCATCCCGGCACTCCTAAGTGTCTATGACGCTCTCATGATGGTGCCCGAGCTTCGTGAAGCCCTTATAAAGGCGCTGCAAGAGCCGGAGCTCTACGAGGTGGCCATGGCAAAGCATCGCCTCTTCACCAACCCGTTGTATGTGAACGAGATCACATTTGAAGAGGAGGACAACATCATTGAAGATGGAGACCACAATCGTCCACTCTACATAGAAGGGAACATAGGGGTTGCACATCTCCGACGAATCCTCATCGACCCCGGGTCCGCCGTCAACATAATACCCGTTCGAAGCTTGATTCGAGCAGGCTACACTGCTAACGAGCTAGAGCCTACGGATGTGGTCATTTGTGGCTTTGATAACCAAGGAAAGCACACCTTGGGTGCCATCAACGTCAAGATCCAGATGTCCACCTTTAGCTTCAAGGTGCGGTTTTTCGTCATTGAAGCCAACACGTCGTACTCAGCGCTCCTTGGGAGGCCGTGGATTCACAAGTACCGAGTGGTGCCTTCTACACTCCACCAATGTTTGAAGTTCCTCGATGGCAACGGAACGCAACAACGCATCATAGGCAACCTCAACCCGTACTCCGTTCAAGAATCATACCATGCTGATGCCAAGTACTACTTCCCTGTTGCTGGAAGTGAGCTTCAACTTGGACGAACTACACCAGCGGCCGACGTCCTAGTCAAGCCAGGCGTTACTCCAACATCTGAAGTCAGGAGCCTCATCACCTTAGGCTCTCCCATCACGTTGAGGGTCCCTAACCAAAAGCACAAAGGCGTCAAGAAAGAGGGCTCAACATCATCCCGCTCAAGCTCCAAAGGGGCGGAGCTCTCCATCTCCACCACTTCAAGGGAGGTGAAGGAAGAGACGTCTACATCGACAACCACTCCTATACTATTGAAGGCGAGATATCCTACGATGTCTCCAATCACTCTGAGGTCGACTACAACAACTCCATCAACTATCTTTGCCTCCTCTTTAGAGGAGCATTCGTCAAGCAAGGGGCAACAAGTGGCCAACCGTGTGCTAACACTTGGGAGCTCTACAGGTGTCCAAGAAGGCAGCAAGGTGCTCCCGACGAGCAACACTGATGCGCCTTCCACCATCACATTGCGGGCATGCAAGAGTCCTAGTAAGGAAGCCACATCCGCACAAGGAGGAGTAGTCAAGAGAAGGGTGGCCGCGATAGAGGCGGCCGCAAGGGGTGCTCAATGCATGCAGCCCCCTTCACTCTATACATCGGTAACTACTCCCTTGCAAATTTGGGCAATCCCAAATTCTTCCAACACGGCGTCTCAGACTATATTCTACAAGGTTCCACAGGTACAACATTGTGATTCAATATTGAACATTCCTAATCATGATTCTAGTGCAGAGGAGGTAGTGATGACAATGAAGGCGGAGCCTAGGATGGCTCGCCTATTGGAGAAGGCGGGATTCACTCTTCGCCCCAACAACAGGGTGCCGCCTCCACCAACCATATGCGAGGAATGGTGGGAGCAGGCGGAGGACTTCATTAGGAGACGATGCAAAGTCCAACCCAAGTTTGGACTTGGCTATCGTCTCCCCGAAACTTCCGACAACGACGATGATATGATGTTTGATGAGACAATGGCACACTGCTTCACCATAAGCACTACCATTGATGAAGACGTTGGCTGCTCGCACCAAGCTTCACGTCAACAACGCTGCCTCAAGCTAACGGAGGCGGATTACGACGAGGAGTTTGATGCCATATTGGCACCTCCAGAACTTGAAGACGGAGGGCAACCTACCATCGATGAGTTGGTGGAAATCAACCTTGGGACACAAGATGATCCACGACCTACCTTCGTTAGTG
>CM017439.1:54929897-54948920 GCA_007726485.1 Eragrostis curvula
CACGGGACCTCGCGCACGTCGACCCGCTTCGCCTTGAGCATTCCAACGTCCTTGGGCATGTGCATGAACAGCGCCGGCGGGTACCCGGCCGGAATGTCGCCCATTGTGCCGTACACGCCCTCGGCGATCATGACGGCGATGCTGCTGAACCTGACCTTGGTCGTGAGCGCGGAGAGGAAGAAGTACCCGCCCGAGGACGCACCGATGCCCACGAGCGGGAGGTCCGCGAGCTGAGGGTGCTTCTCGTTGGTCCACCACTTGATGATGGACTCAACGGCGGCGAGCTCGCTGCCTTCCCCGGAGTCGTCGAGGGACCAGCACTCCGCGCGGCTGGACACGGCGAGGACGGTGTACCCGCGGGCGAGCGCGGCGCGCGTGAATCGGCGCTCCTCGGGGAGCCCCGCGCAGCGCGGGCAGCCCGGGGAGGAGTCGAAGAAGTCGGTGGCGCGGATGGTGCACCCGTGCGGTGTCCCGGATATTTAATACCCGAAACTACGTGTTCTCATCGTGCTTGTCCCAGAATCAACCGCAAGTACACGTAAGCAATTGATATCAACACACACATACAACAAATCCTTATTTATTTTACATCACATGTTCAAACATCACAACTTAATTATACATAACTAGCCGACCGGCTAAATAAAGTTTAAAGAGGCAAATAAAGTCCAAAAGAACTCGCAGCGCATCTAGTGATCATTGCCCAAGACTCCACAAGCGAACAACCTAGATGAACCTAGACCGATCCGTCGGGAGTATCGTCAAAACTCGAAGCATAAAACCCGTATCCTACGGATTTTCATACGTATCTTCTTCTTCCTCTAATCAACATGTTTAGCAAGGGTGAGTACATTGGTACTTGTTCGACGATATTTTGTACAAGGTCTCCTAACACTTTACGTATATGTGCTATCCGTGAGAACTTATACGTACAAGACAAGAAGCAAGAGAAAGCAAAGAAAACTCTAAGTATGCAGCATACACGTGCGTATGGCAATAGAGCTAGAGGAATATGCATGTACGCGCGCACGGTAAAGAGCTAGAAGAATTGGCATGTACATGCGCCCGTCGAAGCTAGCCACAACATACGTATACGTATACGGGCTATTGGCCGGGGCCATGCTTGACGATGGTCCACCACCCAGCCCCTGGAACCTTCTATCGGTTACAGATAAACATCAGGAAATAACTCAGTAGAATATCTCACGGAAGAGCGCCGGGCGTCCGCGGCCGTGGTGATCGCATAGGAAGCTGACTGATTTGTGGGCTCGTCATTTGTTTAGCCCCACTGATCGGTGGCTACAAGCTCATGAACTAAATAGTGCAACAGGGTCGCATGCCTATCGAGTGGCGTGTTTATCTTCTATCGACGCGGCGCTCAACCAACTGAAGGCTGAAGTGGCAGCCGCGTATCACGGCGACGCAACAACCCAGCGGCGGCGCGCGCGGGGAGGCACCGCCTCATTGCTTACCCTAACTGCTGCCTATAAAAGGCACCCCAACCCTACGGCACCAGAGGACAGACAGATCCATTCATTCGACGCCGCCGGGCTGCTCGCAACTCCAGAGCACCGCAGCGCCACCCACCATCCAACACAACACAAAGCCACGCCATCCACGTCGAGCAACACATCAACGACTCCCTGCTGTACGTCTACGCCGAGCTCGCGGGTGCCGGGGAGCTCGCTGGCCGGGAGGACGACGATGGTGTCCATGCCGGCAACCATGGGTAAGCATGGCTTTTAGCCATCTATTTTCTTTACTCTATCAGATCGCATGCATGGGTCGGTCTCGCATCCATGCCATCCAGGAGCCGTTCGTTCATCGGTCAAGGCTGTCACATACTTGACGCCGCCACGACGACGTTGCCGATCGCCGGCGACGACGATGGAAACGGAACCAAAGAAGAGGGCGACAACGACGTCGCCGTCTCGCTGCTGCCTTCTACATCGACACTAGCCATCGACGTTGAAGACAACGCCGACGTGAAGCAGTCCGTGACCGCCGTCAAGATCGCCGTCAAGCATGAGATACCGCCGCCGAAGCCGACGTCGAGGCGCCATGAAGACGAAGGACCGATGTCGCCGAGGCCGTCGGCGATGAGGCACGCGAGACGACGTGAAGCGTCCAAGACTCCAAGCCACGTCACTTCTTCATTGAAGGCTACCTCAGCGTGACATCAGTTCAATGAAGAATATAATACAAGTGCATGCGCCCATGCATGCGCATGCAATTCTGTACTGCTACAACACCAAAGTGCCCAGGCGTGAAGGCACTTCCGGATGACGTTCCCGGTCTACACGAGTTTCCTCAACAACCAAGTTTCCTACTCTGCTATTCTCTTCGACGACGCCGTCGAGTTGCCGTATCGGACGAGCTAAGCGAACACCGTGCATGTTCCTCTACTACTACTACCACTACATCAAGTCGTACGTGACCGACGAGGCCGGACGACGATGGCGGGTGCAGCCGACGCTAAGGCTACACTATCAACGGCTCATGGACCGACGAGGCCATGGATTACGCCGACGCCAACACCTACAACACCATCAACACACATGCACGGAGAACGCGAAGCGAAGACCGAAGACGACGACCACGCAGCTTAATCGGAGGTGTTCCACGAGTAGGACTCGTGGATGTAATTAACTAGGTGCTTTCCGAGGCCCTAGGAACCAAGAAGACCACATCGCCGGAGTTAGATGGCCGCCTGCAGGCTATGAAGCGCATTGTTTTGTGGGAACCTTATTTGTATTTGTGAAATATAAATGAATGTGTTCCCGCCTCTTTATTTTGTGTACTTAGGTACACTGGCACGCCCGCAATTTTCTTTTACATTCCCTAGGGCAGTGTTAGGGAGAAATCCACATCATTGTGTGTGATTTTTCTGCCTAAACAAATTGGCACGCCCGGTGGGACTTGGTTCTCCTCCCATCTTCGCTGCGCAAGTGGTCGTCGGATTTGTCTTCGCCGTTCATCCAAAACGCACAGCATGCTGCATGATGGTCTTCTCCTCCAAGCCGGTCCTGACGTGGAGTCCCCTTCTTGCAGGAGGACTTGTTGAGGCCGCCAACACCGAGACGCCGCTCTTGATCCAGTTCGGGAGGCTTCCTCCCATGGCGGTCTTCAACCATGGTGGCAAGACTTACATGCACCAAACCCAAGACCCGGCCCAATTCCAAGTGCTAAAGACCAAGAAGGCGCAAAAGCGTGCGTCCCTCGAGGTGAAGAAGGAACGTCGCACCTTGATGGTTGAAGCTCGCACCCTTCTGAAGGAGTCCATAAAGGCCGAGGCCAAGGGAGATGTCCGCGCCTCCCAGCAGCTACGCATGAAGGCGGCAGACAAGAGCGCAAGCATCGTCGCCCTTCATCGCCCAACTCCACCTCCCTTCTTGGTGGTGCCCAAGCCAAACGTGGAGCGCACCGAGGTGGAGCTACTTGAAGACTTGGAGGCCGTCTGCAGCAATCTACGCCGACACATGACTACTGCTCGTCTGTCGGATAGTCCTCACCCCCTTCGCAACTATAGGAGGAAGTACCGTAAGGTGCAACGCCTACACCAACAAATCAGCTCTCGCATCGCCCAAAGCACGGTCCTGGAGGAGGATTGGTCTCTTAACACAAGAGACCTTGCTGACAAAGTGTTCAACTACCCTAGCAAGTTGGAGGCACCGTACAACATCTTCCCCGATGAATGGGCACACGAGCCGACCAAGATCAAAGAGCTCGTGAGGCGCACAATCATGAAGGAGTATTGGAAGAGGCGTCGCTCACAGAAGCTACCCTTCCTCCCTGGACGTACTATCTCCTTCAACACTGACATCGACAACTTCCCTAGCAATTGGGCGCCATGTCGCCACATTTCTGCTAGTGGCCCTTCCTCCTCTAACAACAGGTTTGCAGTCTTGCAATCCGAAGTGCCAGCACCGCAAGAAGAAGATGTGCGGCGAGAGCTTCGTCAACTCCAAGAGCAAGTGAGCCAACTTAGGAGGAGGATTCGAGACCAAGAAGCACAAGAGCCCTCATTCTCACGGGCGAGAAGCATGGCGGAGCGACATCGCCCAAGCCATCGTCCTCAACATGAACGTCAAACGCTAGCGCCACGGCGTAGGCCTTCACCTCCTCGAGATGCTCAAAGGGGACATGTAAGGTTGCCTTCATACAGGAGAGAATGGTCAAGACGCCAAGACTATTCTACATCGGCTCGCCCTACGCAACAGTGGCGTGTGCGTGACTCCACCCAAGCATCAAGACCTACCCAAGCGACTTCTCTCCAAAGGCGAGAGACCAACGCACTGAGGCGGCATGAGGCTAATGCGCCTAACTTGGCGGCACGACAGGATGCGCCAAGACCACCCATTCCATCAAGAGCCCACCAAGTACCAACGGAGAACCAACGCAAGCGGGAGAGGCGTCGGAGGAACCGCCACATGTTGTACCGCGAGCTCGAAGACTTGGTGTTGAGACACACCCAAGTTCATGTACGAGCTGATGGTGAAGTCCAACAGGAGAATGGGAGGATCACGTTCCGCATCTCCCCCACCTTGGAAGAACATGAGAGGTACAAATACCTCGTCGAGTGCTTGATGCCAAGACCACGCAAGCCTCAAGTCGATGAAGCTAGCAACAAGGAGGCTAAGCCTATGGAACAACCTCCCCCAACTATTCTACGACGGGGTCAAGAATATGTTCCCGCTGCTCAAACCATGTCCTCACCAAAGAGCCAAGAAGACTTGACTCAACAGGCCACTCCCATGGAAGGGGTCGAGCAAACGCCGCGGCAACAAGCTGGTGGGATGCTCCCTCAACCACAAGATGCTGCCACGCTTCAATCGACTACCGTCGTTCCTCCCAATGGAGTTGAGCAAACGGTGGAAGCTTCTTCCCAAGAAGAGGCCAAGGAAAACGAAGGATCTCAAGAGAACGTCGTCATGTGCACTGCCTTAGCGGCGCATTCAGGGGAGTGACTATGAAGTTGGTTATGTTCCACCTCCAATCACTCATGAGTTCACCTACCCCTCCGATGAAGAAATTGTCCCAAACCCGAAGGCAAGCTTCACGAAAGCCATCCTACCCCACCTCGGCCATGTTCGTTCGTGGTTCAAGGGTTCGGGAGAACAGGAGAGGACAAGTACGTCTACATCCCAAGGAGAGGAAGTGAGGTCTTCCGCGACATGCCTCCCCATCACCACCACCGGGAAGGCGTCGTTGTCCGATGGTGACGACGCTCGTGGGTCGGATATCTCCCCTCGACGCTACATCGACATTTCTTCTAGGTTACCACAAGACTTGGAAGAGCTACAAGAAGTTGCTGATCGAGCTGGGGCCAGCACACGGCTTAGGGCGATTGCACTTCAAAGAATGGAAGAGATCCGGAATGGGGCTGGAGTGGTCGACGACTATGACCCACGCGACGGAACCTTCACTGACCCTGATTCATCCTCGTCCTTGGAGTTGCTTCCTCGCTCCCCTCACTACGGTGATCTCAACCATTCTATCCCGTCCGATGGGGAAGACTATCCCGATGTGCTTAACGCTGCACCAGCACACATGGCGGTAGATGAAATCCCGCAACCACCGCCTCAAGCGCTTCAAGATGGGCAATTGCAAGCACCACCCCAAGCTCCTCCATTAGGGGCCCTGCAAGCGCAACCTCAAGCTCCTCAATTCGGGCTTCCCCAAGGAATGCTCCTCAAGGATTTCAAGATGGACTTCGGCTAGCACCTCAAGCACTTCAAAGTGGTCTCCCGCGAGCACCACCACAAGCACCTCAAATGAGACTCCCTCAAGACCCACAACCATCAGGGGAGCAACAACGAGCCAACTTTGAAGAGCAATTGCAAGAGCAAAGACAGGCGATGAGTGAACTGTCTGCAAGAATGGAACAATTGTTCCAAATTGTTACAAGTTCAGCTCAACCTCCTCCAAGGGCGAGTCTGACCGCCCCTTGTTATCGACCCACAACTACAAGAGATGGAGGGAATGGCGAGCGTACATCCTCGACAACAAGCCGTCCCCAACAACGCTTCAAGCATGGAGCCTTCCCCTCAACATTGAAGGACTACCACGACATTGTTGAAGACATGGTAAACAAGAAGATGAGGCAGATGACCGCGAGTCACGCCCCTCAATCAATGGAGAATGAGCTTGAGAAGCCGTATGAAGCTTGGCACGACCTAGTGCCATTCCCTGCAGGGTGGCACCCACCTAAGTTCTGTCGATTCGACGGGACTGGAGACGCAAGGGAGCATCTCGCCTACTTCGAGGTGGCATGTGGTGACACCGCCAACAACTCGTCCTTACTACTTCGCCAATTCTCTGGGTCCTTGACTGGACCGGCCTTCCACTGGTATAGTCGCTTGCCGGTGGGGTCCATCAAAAGTTGGAGCGGCATGAAGGAGGTATTCAGGAGGCACTTCGTCGCTATGAAGAAAGACCTATCCGTCGTCGAGCTAACGCAAGTAAAGCAACGACGCGATGAAGACATCGATGACTACATCATACGCTTCCGGAATAGTTACGTGCGACTTTCGAAAAAGATGGACCTTGAGGACGCCATTGACATGTGCGTCCATGGGATGCAACAACATTGGTCCCTTGAAGTGTCTCGACGGGGGCCAACGACGTTCAGCACTTTGAGCTCCGCGGTCGCCGCTACCAAGATCGAGTTTGAGAAGTCGCCTCAAATCATGGAGCTGTACAAGAACGCAAGTGCTTTTGATCCAAACAAGCGCTTCAACACAACTGCCAAGCCAAGCAACAACGGGGGCAAGGCGAAGGCTCCAGCGGAGGCAAATGCAACAAGACTCTTCTCTACCCCGTCTCAAGGCCAAGTGCCTACCTTAGGCGCGAGGAACGAACAAGCCGGGGGTAGACGACGTCCTCCTATGCAAGAGATGCTCAAGAAGACTTACATCTTCCGACGGGAGCTAATAAAGGGGATGTTCGAGCAGTTGATGGAGCACAAAGCTCTCAACTTGCCAGAACCACAAAGACCCGATCAGGTAAACATGACTAATAATCCGCTATATTGTCCATACCACAAGTATGTTGGTCATGTCATTGAGGACTGCATCAGCTTCAAGGAATGGTTGCAAAGGGCCATCAATGAGAAGAAGATAAACCTAGAGCCGGAAGCTATCAATCCCGACTACCATGCCGTGAACATGATAATGGTGAAGTCAAGTTCCCATGAAGCTAAGGGAAATGAAGACGAAGGCTTTTGGGTGCCGCTCGCCCAAGTGGAGCAACAGCTCGCGGGCATGGTGCTCAAGGAGGCCCCTATCACACGCAAGGAGGTGACACGACCCACCGTCGACGAGGCTTGGACCAATGTGCGATACAGATCGCGCTCAAGTGGCATTCGTCCTCAACCACCTCGTCCCGTAACTTCACCATACTACGCTTCAACAAGAAGGAGATGGTCGGACCCAAGTCATCGACGGATGCCACCTCGATTCGTCCCCAAGTCAGAGGGAGACACACCATTTCCCCGACCAGGTCGTGCGCTACCCACTTTGGCCCAATTCTTGCCCAAAAACTGGGGCCAAGCCGCATCGACCGAGAATGAAGAAGCACAGGAGGGAGCGGGCACCACCTCGCCCCAAAACATAGCAACATGCCATGTTATCATCACCGATGATGGGCATTCACGTTCAGATCCTGAGGAAGTGCTCACAACACTAGAGCAAGAAGCATTCCGCGCTGAGGAAGAGCGCGAAGAAGTGCGATTGGAGGCCAACATGAACCTACGTGGGGGTAAGGTTCTTCCTGATTTGCAGAAAGTCAAGCCTTCGACGCCGAAGGGGCACGCGGATCCCCATCCAAAAGACCTTCCGCAAGCATCAAACGAGAAGGAAGGCAAGCAACAACAAGTTGACTACAACATCATCGCACATCTCAAGCGCATCCCGGCACTCCTAAGTGTCTATGACGCTCTCATGATGGTGCCCGAGCTTCGTGAAGCCCTTATAAAGGCGCTGCAAGAGCCGGAGCTCTACGAGGTGGCCATGGCAAAGCATCGCCTCTTCACCAACCCGTTGTATGTGAACGAGATCACATTTGAAGAGGAGGACAACATCATTGAAGATGGAGACCACAATCGTCCACTCTACATAGAAGGGAACATAGGGGTTGCACATCTCCGACGAATCCTCATCGACCCCGGGTCCGCCGTCAACATAATACCCGTTCGAAGCTTGATTCGAGCAGGCTACACTGCTAACGAGCTAGAGCCTACGGATGTGGTCATTTGTGGCTTTGATAACCAAGGAAAGCACACCTTGGGTGCCATCAACGTCAAGATCCAGATGTCCACCTTTAGCTTCAAGGTGCGGTTTTTCGTCATTGAAGCCAACACGTCGTACTCAGCGCTCCTTGGGAGGCCGTGGATTCACAAGTACCGAGTGGTGCCTTCTACACTCCACCAATGTTTGAAGTTCCTCGATGGCAACGGGACGCAACAACGCATCATAGGCAACCTCAACCCGTACTCCGTTTAAGAATCATACCATGCTGATGCCAAGTACTACTTCCCTGTTGCTGGAAGTGAGCTTCAACTTGGACGAACTACACCAGCGGCCGACGTCCTAGTCAAGCCAGGCGTTACTCCAACACCTGAAGTCAAGAGCCTCATCACCTTAGGCTCTCCCATCACGTCGAGGGTCCCTAACCAAAAGCACAAAGGCGTCAAGAAAGAGGGCTCGACATCATCCCGCTCAAGCTCCAAAGGGGCGGAGCTCTCCATCTCCACCACTTCAAGGGAGGTGAAGGAAGAGACGTCTACATCGACAACCACTCCTATACTATTGAAGGCGAGATATCCTACGATGTCTCCAATCACTCTGAGGTCGACTACAACAACTCCATCAACTATCTTTGCCTCCTCTTTAGAGGAGCATTCGTCAAGCAAGGGGCAACAAGTGCCCAACCGTGTGCTAACACTTGGGAGCTCTACAGGTGTCCAAGAAGGCAGCAAGGTGCTCCCGACGAGCAACACTGATGCGCCTTCCACCATCACATTGCGGGCATGCAGGAGTCCTAGTAAGGAAGCCACATCCACACAAGGAGGAGTAGTCAAGAGAAGGGTGGCCGCGATAGAGGCGGCCGCAAGGGGTGCTCAATGCATGCAGCCCCCTTCACTCTATACATCGGTAACTACTCCCTTGCAAATTTGGGCAATCCCAAATTCTTCCAACACGGCGTCTCAGACTATATTCTACAAAGTTCCACAGGTACAATATTGTGATTCAATATTTAACATTCCTAATCATGATTCTAGTGCAGAGGAGGTAGTGATGACAATGAAGGCGGAGCCTAGGATGGCTCGCCTATTGGAGAAGGCGGGATTCACTCTTCGCCCCAACAACAGGGTGCCGCCTCCACCAACCATATGCGAGGAATGGTGGGAGCAGGCGGAGGACTTCATTAGGAGACGATGCAAAGTCCAACCCAAGTTTGGACTTGGCTATCGTCTCCCCGAAACTTCCGACAGCGACGATGATATGATGTTTGATGAGACGATGGCACACTGCTTCACCATAAGCACTACCATTGATGAAGACGTTGGCTGCTCGCACCAAGCTTCACGTCAACAACGCTGCCTCAAGCTAACGGAGGCGGATTACGACAAGGAGTTTGATGCCATATTGGCACCTCCAGAACTTGAAGACGGAGGGCAACCTACCATCGATGAGTTGGTGGAAATCAACCTTGGGACAGAAGATGATCCACGACCTACCTTCGTTAGTGCAACACTCACTGACGAAGAGCGAGAAGATTACCGAAGCTTCCTGATGGAGTACCGGGATTGCTTCGCATGGAGCTACAAAGAGATGCCGGGGTTAGATCCCCGTGTCGCCACTCACAAGCTGGCGATTGACCCATAATTCCGTCCTGTGAAGCAACAACCACGACGCTTGCGACCAGAATTTGAAGATCAAGTCATCGCCGAAGTCGACAAGCTCATCACATCGGGATTCATCAAGGAGATACAATATCCCCGATGGCTTTCAAGCATCGTCCCTGTTGAGAAGAAGAACGGTAAAGTTCGGATTTGTGTCGATTTCCGTGACTTAAACCGAGCTTGTCCCAAAGATGATTTTCCAATACCCATCACGGAGATGGTCGTCGATGCTACAACGGGATTTGGTGCCTTGTCCTTCATGGACGGGTCATCGGGCTACAATCAAATCAAGATGGATCCACATGATGCCTACGACACGGCGTTTAGGACTCCAAGAGGGAACTTCTACTATACGGTGATGCCTTTTGGGTTGAAGAATGCCGGGGCAACCTACCAACGTGCCATGACATACGTACTTGGTGACTTGATCCATAAGTCGGTGGAGTGCTACATTGATGATTTGGTGGTGAAGACGAAGGACCGCAAGCGCCATCAAGATGACCTACGTATCGTCTTCGAGCGGCTACGAAAACACCAACTCAAGATGAACCCACTCAAGTGCGCCTTTGCCGTCGAGTCGGGAGTGTTCCTCGTCTTCATCGTTCGGTATCGAGGCATCGAGATTGAGCCAAAGAAGATAACAGCAATCGTCAACATGCCGCCTCCTCAAGAACTCAAGGAATTGAGGACACTACAAGGAAGACTAGCGTACATTCGACGGTTCATCTCCAACCTCTCCGGGCGCATTCAACCATTCTCCAGGCTCATGAAGAAAGGTGCCCCATTCGTATGGGATGAGGAGTGTCAAAACGGCTTCAATGAAATCAAGAAGTATCTTCTAAATCCTCCAGTTCTGGCTGCTCCTATAAAAGGGCGCCCTCTCATCCTCTATATTGCAACACAACCCTCTTCAATTGGCGCTTTGCTTGCACAGCACAATGATGAAGGGAAGGAGGTAGCGTGCTACTACCTAAGCCGCACCATGGTGGGTGCCGAACATAACTACTCTCCCATTGAGAAGTTATGTTTGGCCCTAATCTTCGCATTGAAGAAACTACGACACTACATGTTGGCGCACGAAATCCAGCTCGTCGCAAGAGCGGACCCAATAAGGTATGTCCTAAGTCAGCCTGCACTTGTTGGGCGACTTGGTAAATGGGCATTACTTATGATGGAGTTCGATATCACCTTCGTGCCACAGAAAGCAATCAAGGGGCAGGCCTTAGCGGAGTTTCTTGCAGCGCATCCCGTCCCCGCCGATTCTCCTCTCATCACCGACTTGCCAGATGAGGAGATATTCACCACCGACCTTGAAGCCCCATGGGAGCTCTATGTTGATGGAGCCTCACGTACGGAAGAGGAACCCGATGGCACCCCAAGACGAAGAGCCGGAGCGGGACTTGTGTTCAAAACCCCTCAAGGAGGAGTGATGTATCATTCATTCTCTCTCTTGAAGGAGGAATGCTCCAACAACGAGGCGGAGTACGAAGCCCTCATCTTTGGTCTCCTTGTGGCACTAACTATGGAGGTGCGCGCTCTTCGTGTTCATGCAGATTCTCAACTTATTGTTCGACAGGTAAATAATGTCTATGAAGTCCGCAAGCCGGAGTTGGTGCCATACTACAATGCGGCCCGAAAGCTCATGGAGAAGTTCAAGCACATTGAAGTTCTACATGTGCCACGAAGTAGGAACGCTCCAGCCGACGCCTTGGCAAAACTTGCTGCCGCACTTGTCCTTCCCGAGGGCAAACCCGCGCAAGTGACGGTGGAAGAAAGATGGCTCCTCCCCGCTGTCTTGGAGCTCATCCCTGAAGAGTACCAAGTCAACACCATCACAACGAACGCCGTCGAGGAGGACGACTGGCTTAGGCCCTTTCTCGACTACTTCAAGCATGGCAGCCTCCCCAATGATCCAGTCAAGAGGCGCCAACTACAACGACGACTACCCTTCTACCTCCTCAAAGCAGGGACCTTATATCGACGCTCCTACGGGCAAGAAGTCTTACTTCGCTGCATCAACCGAAGTGAAGCCAATCAAGTACTCCAAGAGGTGCATCATGGAGTTTGCGGCGGACACCAAAGCGGGCCAAAGATGTATCATAGCATCCGACTTGCTGGATACTATTGGCCTGGCATTATGAAAGATTGCATGGAGGTGGCCAAGACTTGCCATGGGTGCCAAATCCATGGAGACTTCAAGCACATGCCGCCGGCTCCACTTCACCCAACTATTCCGTCTTGGCCCTTCGACGCTTGGGGCATCGACGTCATTGGACCCATCGACCCTCCTTCTTCGGGAGGCCACCGTTTCATCCTTGCGGCGACGGATTACTTCTCCAAGTGGGCGGAAGCGGTACCGCTTCCTGAAGTGAAGAGTACCAACGCCATCAACTTCTTGGAGCGAAACATCATCTACCGTTTCGGGGTGCCACATCGCATCACATCCGACAACGGCAAGGCGTTCAAGTCCAACAAAATGTACAAGTTCATGGAGAAGTACAAGATCAAATGGAACTACTCCACCGGCTACTACCCTCAAGCGAACGGGGCAATCGAGGCGTTCAACAAGACGCTCGGCAAGATCCTCAAGAAGACAGTGCACAAGTACAAGAGGGATTGGCATGATCGCCTCTTTGAAGCTCTATGGGTGTACCGCGTCACTGTTCGTACCCCAACTCAAGCCACCCCATACTCCCTTCTCTACGGGTGTGAAGCGGTCTTGCCACTTGAAATTGAGCTACCCTCTCTACGGGTGGCTGTCCATGAAGAACTCACCAATGACGAACAAATCCTTCTACGATTTCAGGAGCTCGACAGCCTCGAAGAGGGGCGTCTCAACGCCCTCCAAGACTTGGAGTTGTATCGCCAGAACATGGTGAGAGCCTACAACAAGCTAGTCAAGGAGCGGGTCTTCAAGAAGGGCGACCTAGTGTTGGTATTGCGACGCCCCATCGTCGTGACACACAAGGTGAAGGGCAAGTTCCAACCAAAGTGGGAAGGACCGTACGTCATCGAGCAAGCTTACGACGGAGGAGCCTATCAGCTGGTCGATCAGCAAGGATCCCGACCGATGCCTCCAATCAACGGGCGGTACTTAAAAAAATACTTTTTATAAAACGTCCCTCGGGTTGGGGCCAACATGCACTAACAATTGCATAGTATGGCCCCTGTTTTCTTTTCAAAAATTTTGGACTCAAATGTCCTACAACAAAAAAATAGGCTTTTCCACAAAGAGCTAAGCTGCGGTGCAAGATTTGGCTGTCCTAGGATCCGGCTGGATGAGGCATCGATCGGAAGCACACTTCACACATGTTGCACAAGACACATGCCAAGCGGTCTCTACTTGGGACGATGGGAAGATCTCTGGTTACCTCTGAGCGACGAGGTGACCACGCCCCTTGTGCCTTCAAGCGTGGGACAACGCGCTCAAGGGAAGACTATAGAAAAAGAGCAAGAAAGGGCTACCTGGCACAACACAAGTCGTCGTTCAGTGTGCAGCCTCTTGCCATCCCTATGAGTGTGACAACAAGGGACCTAAAGAAGAAAAGATGCCTGCGAGGGTTCTCCTTAGTACACAAAGGCGAACCGGCTATCTTCCAAATTCCAGAAGATGTTCAACAAGTCAAGCATCAAGTCAAAACAAGACACCTCAAGTCAAGTGTCAAGCGACCCCAATATCAAAGGGGCAAAAAATACAAGATTCCAAGATCGATGGGTCCCCAAGAAGATGACCCAATTCTCAAGAAAATCCAACATCAAGCAAATGGAAGAAGGTGATAGCCTGTTCGCCACCCTCGGCAAAAGTAATGGCAAATCCTTACCCGTTTTTCCCATAACCATCCACACCAACTAAGCCCCACCTATGTCCCCGTTGGGAGGTGCAAGCGGGCTGTGGTGCAACTCAATGCAAAGAAGGCTAGAGTAAAATTCCCTTCGTCACTTGATGAGGCCGCAAAAGCATGTCGTCCTCATACACTCACTGAATCAACAAGTTCAGCATTCACATCGCTACGGTCATTCGGCGATACTCTACAGCCAAGTCTTTCGGCAGTCCTTTCCCAAGCCGCTCTATAGCAAACGCTCAATGGGAAAGCCAACATTTTCAAAAACACAACAAAACAAACATGTTTTCAATGTTTTGGTACTCGAACTACTTTATGGTTCGCCTAACATATACATGCAACCATCTACTCTTATCTAGCATTGCAGGTCATTCGCTTTGCACTTTTCGGGAGCGGTGTTGGTGCGCCAGTGCGGGACGGCACCAAGCTGTGAAACCCTTCGGTCTAGGCGGCAGGCACCGCGCAGCTGTGCGGTCGTGTCTAGATTGATAAACTCCTTCATCAAGTGGCATGGTCTCTTCGCCACGAGTTGAAGATGACACACAAGGATGCTATGTTGGCTAACGCCGTTGCAGCTACACGGCCCCAACTATCCTTATGGCATGGACATTCGCCTCAACACCTTGGGAATGCAGCATAATTACCAAGGTTTTGTTTATTTTATTTTATTTTATTTTTCTCTCTTTCCCTACCTCTTCTTTTCTACAGGGATAAACCAATATACGAAGTGACCTCGTGATACATGATGGCCATACGTGCAAGCAAAGTGATGGGCTTGATACACATCACATGGCTACTCGCCGTCAGCTTTGGCATGCGCCCTGTTGGAGGTCCACGTACCTCGACGGCATGCGACGCGAGAATACTACGTCAACTCAGTACCTATACATCAACACGGCGATGTTGGCTCGGCAACCTCGGCAGCGGGGGGCAGTAACGTCGGCTCGGCAACTTCAGCGAGCGTCCAACTGCGACAGCCCGACCTCCTCGCCCCTGCACCCTGGCAACTCACCAGCGTTGCCGTCCCGTACGCGGTCATCCTTTACTCTGACAATCGCCGGCAGCTCGCGCAAGAACAGCTGCGGCAGCCAGGGAGTCTTCATCGTCAAGACGGATATATAGCTGCTCCAACTGGGGCGAACACCACGGCAACGATCAAGATTTCAAGACGCCCAGACGAGCATGGCGACGGCAGCAGGCTGGCCTCGATAAGCGTCGCGGTGGCTTCTTCACCTCGACGTGAAGCTAGCCAGACGTGCAGGGCAACGACGGCCTGCCAACCTCGACGAGCGCGGCAGCGGCCTCTCTACCTCGGCATGAAGCGCTGTATTATTCGTTCAATAATGCGGTATTCATCAGCCTGCTGCGGTGCCGTGGTAATCATGGCACACACTGCTGCGGCAAGACTAGGAGAATGCTAATCCGTCGAGGCTGCCGCTAAACGGGCGCCGTATCGGATCAGGATCGTCTCTCACCAAGTTTTGTTTAATCTGCTACGCATTTAAACTCAACTTGGTGGGGGCATTTGTTCGACGATATTTTGTACAAGGTCTCCTAACACTTTACGTATATGTGCTATCCGTGAGAACTTATACGTACAAGACAAGAAGCAAGAGAAAGCAAAGAAAACTCTAAGTATGCAGCATACACGTGCGTATGGCAATAGAGCTAGAGGAATATGCATGTACGCGCGCACGGTAAAGAGCTAGAAGAATTGGCATGTACATGCGCCCGTCGAAGCTAGCCACAACATACGTATACGTATACGGGCTATTGGCCGGGGCCATGCTTGACGATGGTCCACCACCCAGCCCCTGGAACCTTCTATCGGTTACAGATAAACATCAGGAAATAACTCAGTAGAATATCTCACGGAAGAGCGCCGGGCGTCCGCGGCCGTGGTGATCGCATAGGAAGCTGACTGATTTGTGGGCTCGTCATTTGTTTAGCCCCACTGATCGGTGGCTACAAGCTCATGAACTAAATAGTGCAACAGGGTCGCATGCCTATCGAGTGGCGTGTTTATCTTCTATCGACGCGGCGCTCAACCAACTGAAGGCTGAAGTGGCAGCCGCGTATCACGGCGACGCAACAACCCTGCGGCGGCGCGCGCGGGGAGGCACCGCCTCATTGCTTACCCTAACTGCTGCCTATAAAAGGCACCCCAACCCTACGGCACCAGGACACACACACGCCATACATTCCACGCCGCCGGGCTGCTCGGAATACACGTCGAGCAGCGCAGCGCCGCCGCCATCCATCACACGCCACCACCAGGAGCTCAAGGTTTCCATCAACTCCAAGCCGTCCGCATCGAGCAGCACATCGACGCCGTCTTGCTGTACATCTACGTCAAGCTCGCGGGTGCCGCGGAGGTCGCCGGCCGGAGCTCGAGGACGACGATGGCCGTGTCCATGCCGGCAACCATGGGTGAGCTGGGCTTTTAGCCATCTATTATTTTCTCTTGTCTCTCAGATTGCATGCATGGGTCGGTCGTTCATCCATGCCACCGAGGAGCTGTCCATTCATCAGCCTAGGCAGTCATGCACTTGACGCCACCACGACAACGACGCTGCCGATCGCCGGCGACGATGCCGGGCGTGGAGCCGAAGACAAGAACGACGCTGTTGCCGTGCCGCCGTCTTCGACTACTCCAACACTATCAGCCGATGCTGAAGACGATGCTGACGTGAAGCTGTGCGAGATCGCCGTCAAGGTCATCATCAAGCACAAGACGCCGCTGCCGCCGAAGCCGACGTCGAGGTGCCGTGAAGACAAAGAACCGGTGTCGCCGGTGCCGTCGGCGACGAGGCACGCGAGACGCTGCCGAAGCCGTCCAAGACTCCAAGCCATGTCGCTCTTCCAGTGAAGCCTAGGCCAACGCGATGTGTGCATCAGTGCATTAGACGTGCATGCATGCATTGTTACATGCGCGCTTGCATATTGCACACACATGTGCATACGTACTTGTACACAATCAAGATGATGAAGCCGTGCGATGGACTTCCACAACTCGTATCTACACCAAGTCTCTACTCTGTTGTTCACCTTGACGACGCCGCCAAGTCGCCGCATTCGGACGAGCCAAGCAAACATCGTGCATGTTCCCTTACTACTACTACAACCACTACATCGAGTCGTACGTGACCGACGAGGCCGGACGACGCTGGCGGGCGCGGTGAGGAGCTCGGGAGCATCCACCGACGAGGAGGGACATTTCGACTCCGCCGAGCCAGCCGCCTCCATCCGTCCCGCGCGCGTCGGTGAGCGCGTCCGAGCCCAGGCCGCATCGCCGGGCCCTCTCTTCCTTTCTCCACCATCTCCCCTTCAATTCCCGGCAGCTTCTACCTCAGCGCCGCTCTCCGTCGTCACCTCGCCGCGCCTCTCTCCGCCGGCATGCATCCGTGGCCCGGAGAGCTGCGCCGTCCTGGCCGCGAGGCCAGGCTCAGGCGAGGTGGACTCGAAGCTGTTTGTACCCCATTTCTGGAGCACTAGTGCTTACCGTATCAGTCCCTGGATCAGACGCTGATACGAACACTTACACAGAATGAATATCACAGAGTCATCACTTACATAAATATTACCAAGTCTCATACAAGCCTTCATACATAAAAGGTATACAACAACCGGCCAAAGGCCACTTTATTACATCAAGCATCAAGCTGGTGGGCTGCAACAGCAGAACCACTTAAACACTACCTACAGCGGAAGACGGAAACGGCACTAGCACAGGCATCTTGAGTGTAGACAGGGCCCTACTGTTCATCACCATCCTCCATGTACTCTGGTTCTTCGTCTGAATGATTAAAGCAAAGGTGAGTACATAAGGTACTCAGCAAGTCCTAACAACGAGGGATAATTGAATGCAAGGGTAAAACCAAAGGATAGGCTGAGGTTTTATCATCTGGGCGGAAAGCCAATTTTATGCAAAGGATGTTTGGAAAACAAAACAGTTCACAAACTACTATCTAGATTATCAATGGTATTTAGCAGGGTTGTGGCCCTGGTGAGATGCAGTCCATCCCGCCAGTTCTCAAGTTTTAATGCTGACAGGAAACCAGCGCACGGTTCCACACCAAAGTATTCCAAAAACACACCAAGGGAGTACTCACACTGTTATACTAATCATTGTGTGGCACAACTTTCGCGTTGCCCATTACCGTGGAACACGGCTATCATGATAGGTTTTTAACTCTGCAGAGGTTGTACACAATTCCCACAAGGTACACCAATCCTCTCCATCGTCATGGATTGGACAGGCATACTAATGGTCCCGTACCTACTTGGTGTCACCACGGCCACCACCACGGAAATACTGCAACCAGGGGCTTCACAATATCATCATCATCATGTAGAAAGGCCTGAATAATCACCATATGCCGGATCCCGACACCTGCCATGTCGAGTCTTCTCCTGGCTTCCGCCGCAACTTCTGCCCTCCAGGTGGGTACCGGGTGAACACTATAGTAGGGTGTGGTTCCAAACCTTTCCCATTCAAGGCATGTGGTTGTACGAAAGGTGCTAGGCAAGGCGGCACATGAACCGGTCCTTATACGACCGAAGCAAGCATCTTCAATAGCTATCCTCAAGGAGGAATCACATCCCAGAGATAGCCCTCCCCACTGAGGACTACCTCGCTTGCTCCCGCCATGAAATATCCCCACTATGGGTTGCACAATTATCACTAGTATATTACCATCCCACTTTTCATATTCACACATACTTCACCAACACACACACACCATTTCACACAAAAGTATGTATAACAAGATTAATTAAGTACACATGGTAATAAGTCCTAAGCAGCATATCATTAAGGATTAATGACAGTGAATCCTAGGTCTAACAATGGAATCAGGATAAGCAATATCAAGGCATGGCAATCAACAAGTAATTAGGATCATACTAGCATTTAAATCACATTTGAACATCATGCATATTTATTTCTAAACTGGGCTCTAAGTTGGATATTTGCAAATATAGGAACAACATGATCAAAGGGTTAGAACTTGCCTTCACCAAAGTCTTCTTCTTCTAAGTCCTCGTAATCCGGATCCTCAGCTCCTTCCTTAAAAGCTTGTTCTTTTATTGATTAAAAGTAAAAACGATCGAATAAATCTACCGATCAAACAATTTAACTAACAAGAAAATAAACCAAAAGAACTCAAACAGAGAACAACGACAGATAGCTTTGATATGAACAGATAGATAATGAAATTTGATGATTTTGGCGAAAGATTCATCAAATTTGGAGCTAAAATGAAGGAGATATGAATT